>JAQFZC010007124.1:0-11592 GCA_034695205.1 Dicyrtoma fusca | reverse complement strand
ATTGTAACCTCTAAAGGAACAAAAGAACTTGTTTGTCCGAAAAGTAATTTCCTCGTTTGGTCAATTTCCTTCAAAGTGTTTGCATATTTCAATCTCAGTTACTCAATCTGCTTTTCTGTTGACAAATTATTTTTCTGTTCGATTTCAACTATAGAATCATCTAAATTCTGGTTTTCTGGTTGATTTAAATCTACTGTCTGGTCTAGCTTAGCTGAATAACAATTGTCCTCATCCAAGGCTTCCAAATCTATTTCCTCAATCGTTTCTGAACTAGTGTCGGTTTCTGAGTTTACATGATCCTTTCCTCTCTCTTCACTCGTCCTATTTTTGTACATGTCACTCATATTGATATCAATAAATTCTACCTTTCTTGAATCAACAGTTTTTTCTACTTTTCCAGTAACTTGAAACAAAATTTTATTATCCATTCACTTGTTAGCAAAATAAATGTAATAATACAAAAAATTACTTCAACAAATTCAAACTGATGATATAAAAGAAAATTAAAGCTTCGATAGTACGGTTACTACTTGATGTTTAATGGAAATGCCATGTGGCTTGAAAAGAAAAAACTTCGATATTACAGTCCGTTGTGCATTCGCAACGGGAATCTAATAGTATTGTGACTCCATATTGATATAGCTAATAACACGCTACTGAGAGTATAATTTGAGTTTAAGTAAAATGTCGTACCCTGAATGGAATTATAATTTACTATTATTTATCAATATTTTAAGATTTTAGCCTGTTTAATCCAATAATGACTTTTGAATAAGATAATTCTACGAATTAAAAGGATAATTTTGACTTACGATTCTTTCAATAATAATGAAATCTTACGAGTATGCTTCATGGTCTTCGTCTGTTGATAATGATGAGGTTGTTGTCGATTACTTACTGAGTCGTCCACAACTTCAACATGGCGTCGAAAGAGAACATGCTGTACTGGTTTCTATCAAGATGGATACCGTTGTCCGTTATAGATTTTGTGATCTCTTTTCACTCTTTTATGGTTTAAAATTTTAGATTTCACGGTCCAATAGTTTTATTTTCTATTAAATAATGTTTTTTAACGCACTTTAGGGATAATTTTACTTCATTTTACCAACTTAGAAAGACACGGCGAACTCCACCATGTGACGATTCATGTTTTAGTGGATAGAGAATCTCCACTCTCTTCGTAGCTCCGTCTCTAATTCTCTCTCTTAATTATAATTATGATGATTATCGGGGGATGGGATGAAGATCTCATTTTATCTAATTATCTCTAATTAACTTAGCAACTCGCAAGGCTCTGCTAGTGAGAGTGTCGGCCATGGAAGACCTCAGACCCGTTGGTTTGATTCTATCTGTCTCCGCCCTAATTATGTTATTATCCAAATGACTATTAAAATACTAAATGAAATAAACACTGAAATATGAATAAATGATTATGCTAATAATCTCCACAAAAGAGTACTTTCACATAATGCCTCGATTAGGTCTTTTAATATCAAAATATGGATTAATGAATTCTCACTATAATTCACAAAGTCTAATTCTCTATATTCTATTCTATCTGCTGGCTCACTGTTTCTTCTTCTTTGTCTTCTTTCTTCCGTCTCCAACGACTAACTTCTACTCGCTGCTTCCCTGACGCTCGCTCCACTTCTACTGACTGACTCCGTCCCTTGTCTTTCGTCTCTGTCTTGCTTCTTCATGCTAGTTCGCATTGCGCAGTCGTCATGCTCAATCCAAGCTCTTTCCATAACTTACATTCAATAATTCCTTATAATATAGCTCTAACCTTACAGTAGCTATTTTATAATTAATTCAATATTCGATTCGGCTACAGTGGCTTCACCACGGCTGGCAATGGCAATCGCAATTCAAAATAATACAAATAATATTCAATAAAAACTATTATGTGAATGCTGCTACGGCAACATTCACCATATCGCATCAATATTTAACTACTTTAACTAACGTTCCACTATACAAATGTAGATATTTAGAATTTATCTGCATCAACTTCCTTTTTTTTTTTTTTTTACTTAAACAATTTTTTTGCAGTTTTTTTGCATTTTTTTTTACCAATATGTTCATGAATCCAGGGTACAAATTTAGCCACTTCTGTGAGTATTGATGGGAGTCCTGCCGTACCGCAGCCGTAATCGAATGAAACAAGTCCAACGACACGTTTAATTCCCTCGTTATTGGTGACCAGGGCACCCCCTGAATCTTCACTACATTGGGATTTGTGATGTTTCGATGATGTGCATAGCATACTGTCCACAATTCTAGACACTTGGTCCTGGTATTCTTCTTTGCTGGCAAATACGCCTCTGCATTCGTCATCAGAAATCATATCAAGGTCCACTTTGTTTAAAAACTGTTGAGGTAAGTAGGCGTCATTGCGTCCCCAACCACCCAAAAGAGCATTCCCTAATCAAAATTAAGCAAAGCAAATGATTAAAAAAATACCAAAACACAAACAAATAATTATGTACATGTGCAGCTTTTAAATTTAGCTGATAAAAGCTCCATCAAATCCAAAGTCTTGGATTTGGATGTTAACTGGGGTTGCAAAAGTGCGGTGATCTAAGTAGGATTTTGAAAACAATCCCTGTTTCGGCGGATTCTCAGTTTCATAGGAAATGATCGCACGACTGTGCGATGGTATTTGATGCTAATATTCAATTCTTTGATAATTTATTTGAAGGTCTTTGAACTATTGGTCATGCCATGCATGTGAAACGTAATTTAAGGATGGACCCTAAGCGTGTCGAACCAGGAACCCCTAAAAATACGTATATATTTACATGCTCCTTCCGGACTTGAAATTAAATATTCTGCTACCCTACATACTTCTTCATGACTTAAATGAATTCAGTGCAGATTCAAAGGAAAACTCACGAAGAAAAATTCGAAACGCATCTCGACGGCAAAAGTGCAAATACGGACACAGGCTCACACAAAGCAAACCTGGACCAACACTGAATCCAGAATCGCAGATCAGCGCACAAAAAGAGAGAATAGCCAATAGATATAGGCATGTAGGTACATATCTTTCTCTGGCTGCCAACTTAAGACTGTAAATCGAGAGACGGTATATTATTGTATTCGGCAAACCTGCTGCAATGTAGGTGGCTTCAGGTAGTTCAAGTGGCTGGACATATTGATTGAATTCCAGAGGAGCTTTAAGTTTGATCAGTGCAATGTCATTAGGTGTAATTCCTCCAATAATGTCCGTGTCGTAATGTTCGTGCATTAAGAGGCTTTCAACATCTCTGTGCTGGGCGTGCGGCTCAGTATGCTCATTGTTAGCATCCACACCCAGAAAATCTCGGCTGATGTCATGTCTTCCTGCCAATATAACTATTTCCTCTGGTGGTAGTTGGTATAAGCAGTGTGCAACTGTGAGTACGTAAAACTTGTTCAGAGGGGAGGCGCCACAAAAATGTTTGTACCCTAAAAACGACATGTTTCAAAAAAATATTCAGTAAAACAATACTCTCCTTTAAGCCTTTA
The DNA here is from genome assembly GCA_034695205.1 of Dicyrtoma fusca. NCBI lineage: Eukaryota > Metazoa > Arthropoda > Collembola > Symphypleona > Dicyrtomidae > Dicyrtoma > Dicyrtoma fusca. The sequence continues at coordinate 8,082 of JAQFZC010007124.1, read as the reverse complement.
TGCCAATGCAATGGGAGAAATAAACCCGTAATTAATTCTTCTAATTGCACACAGGAGCACTGATTGGCCAAGCCTCAACCTAATACAGACCCGGGAACTTATATGGATCAGTGCACTGTAATGGACCTGGACACTGGGATTTCGTTTATTTGGAAGGCTTATTTTTCCATTCATAAAATTTAATACAGATTCATTGTATGAGAGGCCCGGGTACTACTGGACACTCAGTTGCTATTGCATGTAAGCCTATAGACGTGGATGCTATTAGATTATCAGCTGTAACAGAGACCTCTGGGTGTTAATAGAATATGGTTTTCCTCGTCGTTTCAGGACTTTACAGAGTTAAGATTTTAAATTAAAACTTAATTTGAATTTGCACTTTATTATTCTTTAGAAGTATATTAGTTATAGCTATTTAATCGCGACTTTAAATCGCGCTACACCCTTAGGTCTTCCGCGTGTCAAGGATCTTTTCATTTATTTAGTCATTCAGACCGTAGCATTTAGGCGAGTCCTGCAATCTCTGACGATATAATAGGAGCAGGGTCAGATAACTCGCCCTAGCAGTTTTATTTTTAAGGAGTACAGTCATGTCCCTACAACACGCCTCCAGAGCATCAGCCCAGTAAAAACACAGTAGCCAGTAGAAAACAAACCCGGCGCTACCATTCCACGACACCGGGAATCGAACACACAGACACCAGTCTCCGCGCCGTTTACTAAATAAAAAATAAACTCTTCGTACAAGCCGGAGATCATTAAGCCACCGCATCCCAGGCATCTTGAAAGTTCGCTGGAAAACCGGAAAGTTGGAACCCTGTAGAACCCACATTGCTGTAGATTCAGCGTTTTAGTTTTGGATCTGTAGATTCGACTTTTCTAATTTGGATCTGTAAATTCGACATTCTTAATTTCAACCACTAATAAAGCTTTTCTTTTTTAATTAGCTATGCTGGATGGGGGAGGGGGTTTAAGCTGTTCAAAAGTGGGTGTTCTACTTCACTACTATTTATACAAATTACTATTAAACAGGGTTCGCCCATGGTAAATACCAGGGTGGTAAAAAGGTGGTAAATACAGGGGTGGTAAATAAGGATTTTTTGGCAAGAAGTGGTATAAAGTGGTAAAAAGTTGCATTCAGTGGAAAATGAGTGTAAATAAGTTCACAACTACATTAAATACCGAAATTTATAATTTTTAAATTAAAGAGATGAATTCTCTGTTCTTGTTACGGTAATATTATGTTGGTTGTGTCCTTGTGTCTTAAATGTATTATAGTAAACTATAGTGCCAATAGTAGTATGCATGGCCTACAAGATTAATAAAACTGATTCCTATTTTGATTTATTTAGCTTTTCCAAGGGAATAAAATTCAAAATATGCTCAATAATCGATATAGAATTATACAAATCGATGTTATTGATAGGTGTCTGTTATGTGAATTCATACTTTTAAGTAAGATTAACTTAATAATAATAATAATAATTTTATTCGTTCTGTCGATTTGGCCATTTGGCCCATATAACATAAGTAAGATTAACTTTATGCCACTTTATACCACTTTGTGCCCCTTTATACCTGTAAATACCACCTTTTTACCAGTGGCGTGGTAAATAAGCTTTTTGGGTGGTAAATTCCGAACCCTGCTATTAAACAAAACGTATGTCAAAAAAACTCGCATATCACTCGGGCTCGGGCGACTCGTTAATAGAAAGCACGAATTTAAAAATCTTAATTAATGCTGTAATGGATCCATGAAACATTTGTAAGAACCCGAGGGAGCAGAGCACATGGATGGGTCATTTCAGCCGGCCCGCCAAGAGCTGGCGGAGTCCAGCAGAGACGGGAGAGAGGGCATAGAGCAGGAATGAGTGAGTACGACGTAGGCAAAGAGGGAGGTTGTTCCGTTGTGCATGTAATCTAGTTATTAATAGCCGGCCGTAGTGATAAGAAAGAGAGGCGGCTGGTTCTTTGTGTGTGTTAAAGGTTATGGGGATGACAAAGGACATTTGTCAACGGGGAAAAGTAGGTTAAGATATAAATAAGTGAAGTGGAGGAAGAAATTAGATTAGAAAGTGTTTACAATGCGTTGATTGGTCAGCGGTCTCGGAGAGGAGGAGACTCACCACCGAAGCCAGACGGTGAAGGCTGTGAGCTGGAGGCTTGAGAGTCAGTTTCTGTCTGTAGTTCAAATCGATAGGAGTGTCGTATCGTGTTACAGAGTCAAACTCACTTTCCCCATTTCTTTCCCCATTTATATTTCTTATTTTCAATAGTAACTTGTTTGTTACTAGTTTCTTTAGCTTGTACGTAATTAGTCATTTAGGTTTAAGGTGGAGAATATTCGATGCGCTAATCGGGCGATCGGATACCGGGTTTACTAGTGGAAGAAATTAAGAGTGTGCGAATAAATCAGTGATACGTTTCGCAGAATAGGAACAGTAGCATTCGGGAGCTTTTATTGCATTCATCCGACATTAATACTGGGTATACTAGGGGAGCATCGCCTTACCATAGGGCTACACGTCGGTGCGCGGCCGGTAACATAGATAGAGGCTTCAGTGTAGTGCACCTCGGAAGTGGGAAGTGGAGGTTCGCATCGATAATTAGGGAGTCTAGGCTACCTGGGAAAGCAAGAGAAGACGCGAGTCGGAACATCGAGGATCCTCGTCGCAGCGACTCGGCCCGAGAGAGGAAATTTGGGGTTATCGGATCCTGAGTCGCGGACGCAGCACCTCAAGCAACTCGAGTCACTGAGACGGGAATCAACGGCACGGGGCGCAGGGAGCCTGGGCGCTCTGCACCCAGGGACCAGGGCTCGGTGAACCAGTGAGGATCAGGGGGAAGATCCTACCCAGGGTCGGGAAGATAGTGGATCCAGGGAGCATCGGGTCGAGAGGTCGAGGAGTCGGGTATCCTCGGAAACATCGGTTTACTAGGGGTTCCAAGCACCTGCATCGAGAATACGCTCATCTTCGTTGGAGAAGGAGTCTACGCACAGTGTCACCTAGAACTAGGAGTCGAGGCTACGAGGAAGGGGTGGTAGATAGTGACCGGGAAGTAACGGCATGTCCCAGCAGGGATGTTGAAGGAGTAAGTGAGGTCAATACCAGGGGAATCACCCGAGCTGACGAGTTCTGGCGTAATTCTGTGTTGCACATTGCATAGTAAAAGTGCGCTAATATTATTAAGTAACAAGTAAGAGGCCCGTCCTACGGACCGAGATAATTTGTATTAGGAATTGTGAGACACCGAATTTTGAGCCTATATTTGTTTCCTAAAAAGATGCTGCTTGGTAACAATTCAGTTTGCATCATCAACGATTTCTTGATGTACCGTAAAGACCCCAATTGTGCCCGGGTCTCTAATAGTGCCCGGGTCTCTAATTGTGCCCGGGCTCTTAGCGCGAACTTTAGTGCCCTCTCTATGTGTGTGGACGGGACGGGTTCCTATTTGTGCCCGGGTCTCTAATTGTGCCCGGGGCCTCTTAGCTTGAAGTTTGAAATAGTGCCCCGGGGCACTATTGGGGTCTTTACGGTACAATGCTTTTCGCCTCTCCTACGGACCATTAAACCTTATTGGGGTTACCACCTTCCCCCCACGATCCATTTATCTGATTTACATGATTCAGATAGTTCGTATTTTATTTTACCCATCGTTGGCTATTTAAGTCACTTTTTCCATAAATTCATAAAACCTTATAGCTTTTAAAACCAATTTAAGCCAAATTGTAGCCACTGGTTAAACCATATCACATCCCTGAATTTCAGCTATAAAGAAATACTGTTATCACATAAGGAGCCCTAAAGTGTATTTTCTGTTATGCAAGAGTGAGTGGTATATTGAATGTTAATATTCAAACTTACACATATCCAGTTTTCTTAAATGTAAGTCATAGTCAACAGACTGTTGACTATAACAGTGTAGTTAGTAGCTCAATGCAGAGCTCAAAGTTTAATTTTTGGTTTTTGGGTGACGTCTGTATAATTATATTTACCACTTATTCAGCGTCACTGTTGCTGAGGAGGCAAAGTCACGCGTGCCCTGTTTCTTTAAAACCATATTGACACATCATTTTTTTATACACTTTTTATGTGGCATGTAGCTTAAACTTTTGAAGCAAAGTGACGCTCTTCAGTTCAGCATACAACTTTGTGGCTATGATTTCAAGCTAATAAGGCCTATACTCGTTCTTTCATTTATTTTTTACTTATTGGCTTTTTTTGTTTAACTTGAAACCAATGCTTAAATTCTCACTATGTTTACATTAATACGCAAAAAATTAGTTTCAAAATGCAATTCAAAGAAAAAATGATTTAGTAACATATCGATAACATAACAGTCAAAGTGCACGCATCAGATACAGGTTTCTTGAATTTAAAAGTTTAAGCCACTTCTAGCATTGACTGCTGCAGCCGTACTGGTAACATTTTCTAAGCGCTCTACAAATATTACAGGTTCAAATAAGCACCGAGTCAATAAAGCGCTCAAAGTTTAATTTTTGATTTTTGAGTGACATGGAACGAACATATGATTTAGCTACATGATTATTTAAATTTAATTTTTACTTTATTTTTGCTGCAGTAACATGCTAGGATGTAAAAACCTAGTTAACGACTTGCAAAGCAAAAGCGAGATGCTGAAAAAGTGGTAAAAATGGATAATTATACAGCTACCATAATGATGGCGCTGCGATTTATGTTTGGATACGCTAATACACAGCCTTTAGCCTTTTTAACATTTATTCAATACATTAAATCCCTTTTTATGAAAACTGAATGTGTGCTAGTTTGCATACTAACATTTAATATACCGCTACGGGGCTACGGCATAACCTAAAATAGACTTAAGGACTCCTCAGACCTCTAAAAGGTCCAGCCAATAGGCTGGCCTGAATACGGTGGTTAATGAAGTTGCTTTAACTTGCGGTGCTTAAAACGACTATATGAAACTTAAAAAGTACTATTGTTTTGTGTGGGGGATTGAATGGAGAAAAATGAATCGTGGGGGGGGGATAATAAAAAAAACGTGAGACACCACAAAAAAGCGTTATTTGGATTTTATTATTATGATGATGATATTATAATACTTATCTAGTTAAGTACGTTCTTTTTTTGAAACTTTTTTGGACATTTCATTGGTTTTTTATTAACCTCACACTTGTATGTGTAGGGTTACATTTTATTAAATTCTAGGTTAAGCATCAGATTTCGCGAGCTAATTTGTAAACTCTTTTAACCTATGCGCTGAATACGGCTGCCAGGGCTCCTTGATATTTCCTATAAAAATTGTATACTGATGCAGTAGAATTAAGTAGTTAGTTTGTAGCAAGGAAGTGAATCGTTAAATTTAAATTGGCCGAATCTATCGAAAACAAAGTTAAGCACTATTTTTGGGTCTAATTAAACAGAAATGTGTTATTCCTATGTATTTGTCACTAAAAATTGGATGAAATAAAACCCCAGAATAATAATAATAATAATAATAATAATAATAATAATAATACGCACGTAGCTGTTGTGTGGTGTTATCGATGTACTTTCTTCCCAGTGACAGCTGGTACGGTAGCTCGTGGGGTTTCGCGGTCTCTCCATTAACGATTCTTAGCATATCATTACTTTGAGCATCCGGTCTCTTGACGAAGCCACACGGCTTCTTGGAAAATGTTACACATGACGGCGCATGACTTGGACCCAAATTAGTGTTGACGCAAGAACTCCAAAGTATGCAGTTGGACGATAGTCGAGCGCTTTCTGAGGGAGGCGTTTTTACAGCTGTCTGAATTTGTACGCTCTGCTTTGCTAGGGCTGCGACGGTAGCTTGGGAGCACACTGCGGCCGCCACACTGTCTCTTATTCTTGCTTTGGCCTCCGACATGTCAACTGTAAAAGGGCTGTTTTGAAGTAAAATCAAGCATTGCTACTGTACCTGCTAAATGTCCTGAGTCAATTCAAAGATATCTTTGCTGCAGAATGGCTGAAAGCAATGCATACTGTTACGGTTCTTAAATGAAACCGAATTATCTATTTAGTGAGACGGAGGATGCAGAGGAGAAATTATTCCTGGAGTTCATTTAAGCTCACTTGGCTGGGAGCAATATCTACGTGTTTATTCAATCAATAAATTATTCGCTCCCTCTGAACATGAGATGCCGGAAAATGCACAGCGTGAGGATAGCATGGCTGGGCCCACCAATGTAATACTTTATTAATGGCTAACAGTTATGTAGAAACCTAATGCCGTGAGACTATGCATAAATTGTGTGTTTCGACTGGTGTGGTATGGAGTATCCACACCAGTCCAGACTTCCAGACGGTGAATCAGCACATGATCAGTCACAAAATCACATATCTTAATTAACTTTTGAACGACATTAAGCGTAAGACAAAAGTGCTAATTGTAAACTACGAATCCATTTACTTACTTGAAACAATAAAAACACTTACTCCATAAAACATTTCTGCCAAGCCTACCATTCTTGTATACATAATAATTTAATTATTAAATTGTTGTGTCGTCTATTTAGTCAACTTTTTGGAGCACTGTGTAAAGCAATTGATGACGGGCAATGCAGAGCCAAAAAATACTAATCCTTTGTAAATAAGTGTTATGCATCGGAGGATGCGAGTATGCAAACTTGTAAAATCAAATTAAAATTGACACGCTACGTTCTAACAGTTTTATTACTCTAGAACACCCCATTGTAGTGGAACTAAGAAATTAAGTGTACTAACTTATCAGAAATCCAAATAACAATGACTGTCATTTAGCTAATAATTTACTGGAAGACAATAGCTTACGGTTTTTAATATCAGTAAAAGAAAAGTAAGGTTCCAAGCAAAACGGCACTCAAACACATAGAGGGAGTGGCGCACATGGCTAAGTGGTCATTAGTGTAGGAACGCTGGGGCTGCGCACCAACACATTATGTGGGGGAAAGTTATGGTCGAACCAGCGCAGCGGCGCAGGGCCCATCGCGTTGGCAGCGCTCGTTGAAAAGGAGGGTCAGTATCGTGTTCGCTCCGAGTCAACGCAATATTTATTTGTGGTAGGTATGCCACCAGCGCAGCGACTCGTCAGAAAGTCAGAACTGGAGGCCTTGTACTTTAATTGACATCACACTTTTCATCTCTAATATTCGAATTTGATGCTCGTTGAGCCCAATTGCATTCTTTTGTTAGTTTAAACCTTACATTTGAATTTAGAATCATTTCATAAATAACAAACAGCAATTACAGCAATGAATAGTTAACTACCTATTTACAATTTTACTATTAAATTCATTTCTGGGCAAACTTGTTTTAGTGGACGGACAACCTTTTGTGAAGGAAATCCGTCGCATCTTGTGATAAAATAAATTACAATTAGTACACTTTGTTTTGTTTTGTTCTTATTTTATCATTTATTATTCGTTTTAATATTGATCATAAAAAATACGCGGAAAACTAAAAACAATAAAAATAAATTATAAAATTTTGCTCATTGAAAACTGCAAACAATATAATATAAAATATTATGTACCACTGGAATATTCATAGTTTCTACTATAGCACTCCAAAAACAGATCATTATGCTATAAACGTGCACTCAGCAGGAAATAATAAAAAAAAGGTAATAATTACGACTATTTTTAAAAGTTACAACTTACATTAGAACTTTTGAGATTTTAGTACCTAAATTAAATACATAAAGAAATATCTGTAGAAAAACACGTCTCGGCTGTCACAAACTTATCAAAATGGCGTCACTTAGCACAATTAGCAAAATTCCAATGAAAAAACACCAAAATGATCCTGAAAACCATCAGCTGTAATTAAAGGAATAAAGTAAAGAATTTTTGAAACATGTGTATTGATTGCTGTTTCTGCAGTCAGCTGTCTATTATAATATAATAGCAATAATAATAATAATCTGGGGGTAATATCCCGACGGATTGAGATTAAATCTCTTGAGGTCCCAGTAAACACTTGTATCACTTTGCGAAACTTGAGCGTGAGGCGTTGAATGTACAGGTCCCGTGTTTTAACTTGTCCAGGTATTAGTCCTCGGCACAATTTAGCAATAGTAACTAATGATCATATT
>JAQFZC010007123.1:0-11593 GCA_034695205.1 Dicyrtoma fusca | reverse complement strand
TAGCCTCCTATCTTCCTCACCCACAGTGACTGGTTGAGTCAGGTTGTATGGACAAAATGTCAAATCGACCCAATGAAATAATTTTATTTTATTTATTAATAGGCTATGTCGACTAAACTATTGCTGAAGAAAAACAATTTCTCTTCGTTTTGTATACATCTCTTTATATACAATAAAGGATCATGTCAACACGCCGTCTTCGACTCGCGTGAATTAATTATCGTATATCTTCTAACAGTACACCCGGTGTACTATGCAAACACAGTCCTTCAACCCCCGTGTACAAACGGAGATCCGTGTATACTAATAGGGACCCGTGTACTATTAGAAGATGTACGGTAGGCGTGCTATATTCTGAGTAGTCTGGGTGGTCACTGAGCAACATTGCTTGTCTGGCAGCGAGAACTTCTTTCGCGATTCTTCGTGCCTTTTTAAAGTTCCCCATTTTCAGGTGCAAGCAACCAATTTGGTGGTTGGTACGGAGTGTGTCGTGGTTCACGGGGCCGAGTTCTTTCGTCCTCAGTTCCAGCACTTCTTCGAAGAGTTTTAAAGCATCTGTGTGCTTTTCCTGTTCCGCCAGCACCCAGGCCATGCAGTGCTTAGTTTCGAGAGTGTTTACGTGGCTGGGCCCCAGCAGGCGCTTCTGAATGTCCAGCACGTGGCAGAGAATTTTCATGGCCTCGTCAAACCTCTTCTGCTTCCCCAGAATGAGTGCCATGTTGTTCTTTGTCATGAGGCATTCGGGGTGACTGGCGGCGGACGCCTTCTGCTGCTGATGACTTTGTCATAGATTTGCAGGGCAATTTCGTCCTTCCCCTGCTTACCCAGAATGCTGGCCATGCAGTTTCTGGAGGTTAGTGTTTTGGTGTGTGAAGAGGTCCGAGTTCCCTCTCCCGCAGCATCTCCACGGCCACGTCGTAGCTACCATCATTTGCCAGAATGTTTGCCATGTTTTGCTTTGTGGGCAGGGTTAAAGGATGGAGTGGCCCGTGGTCTTTCAACTCCACTTCGAGGACCTCCGCGTAGAGGGTCTTGGCCTCACTCAGTCGGCCCCTCTTATGCAGTGTTATTGCCAGGTTGTACTTCGTCGTCAGGGTGGACGTGTGGATGGGGCCGTGGAGTTTGGAGCGAAGGTCAAGGACACTGGAGTAGAGTTTAATGGCCTCCTCGTACTCGCCTTGGCTGTCCAGTATCGAGGCGAAGCAGTGCTTCGTGTCCAGTATTTCCGGCATGGCGTCCTCTTGGTCCTCAAAAGAATTGAGAGACGACAGGAGCTTGTTGCAGATGTCCACAGCTTCCTCGTATCTCCCCATTCTTTCCAGAATCCCGGCAAGTTTCCGTCGAAGAAGCTGCACTTTCTTGAAACTAGGCGACTTCGAGGGTGACCCAGAATTGGTGGGAATATCTGAGTTGGTAAAATAATCGATGAGCACTCGGAAGCACTTTTTTGCTTCCACCCACCGAGTGTCCTGGATTTCCTCCAGTACGAATTCTATGAATTCAACGAAACGAAAATCCGTCTCTGATTAAGTTGTCGTGGACAGCGTCGTAGACTTTGCTGGATTCTGAAACCATCGGCCAGTATTTGCTCATCCCTGTTGTAATTCGAATGAGGGAAGGAGTTGAGCTTGACTTTCGCCTTGATGTGAGAAAAGTCCAGATACGCAAGTTCATGAATCAGTTTTTAGAATGTTTTTTCGTGGATGCCTCTAAGTGTGCGTGCGAGGGTGACATACTGGAGCACGCGGTGGATGGAGAAGTATTTGTGGCTGCTGTGGACGAAGGAGTAGTCAACCAGAAGCTTCACTGCTTCCCTGAGACATTTCTCTTCGTTAGAGCTAAAGATGAAAAAAAGAAGTTCTTTGGGGATGTTCGTGGGCGAAAGATGCGCCATGACGTTGAGAATTTGGGTGGCTGCTGTCGCATTTTGTCCAAAGACACTTTCCAGAGGAACATCAGCGGAGTGGCGTCTGGGGATCCTTGCGGATGATTGTTGAGAACCTCCCGCTTCCGTTCACAGTAGTCACTGAGAAGATGCCGGATGGCGTAGACGTCCTTCCCCATCAAATCATTCCACTTGCACTCCTGGAGAATGACGGCGGCGGCCGCCTGGAGTGCCAGCGGAACTCCGCGAATGTTTCGGACAGTGTCTCTGCATCCTTCGCATTGGCATCGCTCTCCTTCAGGTTTATTTGGCGGAAAACGAATGCGCAGCTCTCTTGTGCAGTGAAAATTTGAAGGGGCCTTGAGTGGAGGTCGGGCCATTCCAGCTGTCTAGAGGTGATCAGGACAACGGGTTTGATCAGAGTAGGGGACAGACACTTGGGGAGGAAACGACAAGCTCCAGTTCTTTTGGACTCGCTATCGTAAAGGGTCTCGGCGTTGTCAATGGCGATGAAAGTGTGGCTAGTGCACAGACGGTCGTAGACGCCCTTGGCTTTGTTGTCCTTATCCTTCAAGGACAAATCAAGCTCCTCAAGTGCAAGTCTTCTGAACTGATTTTCCGCCGTTTTGTGTTCTTCTGCGTCAATCCAGACGACGTGGTGGTAGCAGCTGTCATGGATGTGAATGAACTTTCGAATGGTTTCGGTTTTTCCGATCCCGCCGAGACCCGTGACGACACAGATGCGGGAGATGATCGTCGAGGTTGTTGAGATGTCGGTGGCTGTCCGCTGGCTCTGGAGTATTTGTTCGTGGAGGTCACGAAGGAAGTCCTCTCTGCCGAAGAAGGACGACACGGATTCTTGTACGTTGAATCGAACGATTTGGGAAGACGTGTCCGGGGCTGTCACCTGCGTCTCAGCGGGGTCCCTTCTTCATTCATTGGTTCCTCCTCAATCGTGTACGAACAGAGAATCTTAATCAAGTTTCCGAAGCACTTCTTCACCTTCTCAAAAACGTCTCCGAAGAGCTGCACATTAGGACCGATCCCATGCATGCCCTTCTCCGAACCCGCTTAGGTCTCTAAGGAACTCCCTTTGAGCCCCAATTATTTGAAATTGAACTTCCCCCTGTTACTAAATCCTACTCCCATCCACTCACCTACGCTGGGATGTGTGGTGGAGATAATCCAAATGCTTCCGCTGGATCCGGAACATTTCACCTCTGGGGCCTTAAAGATAAAAATTTTCGGGATTTGTTAGTAGGGAATCCCCTTAGTATGAGATGGGAGAAGGTGGGGCTGCTGTCACCAAAGCAACAGATTCAAGGTCTCTTCGAAGTAGAGCCTCTCCAGTTCACCTAACATGCTGCCAGTGATGGGACAAGAATCGAAAAAATACATCTGGGAATTAGTTCAAACTCCTCTAGTGCTGTGCCCTTCCCGAGTGAGCAGCCCTGGAAGCCACTCACGAATACTAACATGCATACGGGAGAAGGGCCGAAGAAAAGTGAGCCGGATAAAGTAGAGCAGATCAAAGATGTTGCACTTGAAATGGATGCTACGGATGCGTACTATGTGCTTTCGGACTTTTTAACTCATGAGGAATAAAGCGGAGCATGCTTCCTATCCGACCGAGGCAGGGTACATTACCCATCAATTATCAGCAGTTGCCGGGTGATAGTTGGAAGAATGTGGGTGTACTTACGATGGTAATGCAGAATCCAGGGGGGGGGGGGGTCAGTGACCTCCTGAGATATAATATCGATATGTACATCACTTTTACTACTTTAAAAAAATGTAAATTGTAGTTTCTAGTTTTAATTGTGTCTTTACACAAACTACTTACTTTCGATCAACCCAATACCGATATGTATGTGTTATTTCATTTCTTCTAAGTTGATGTTTTAATGTTAGCTATAGATTCTTGTATTCAATAAAATAATAAAATGATCATAAATACATTGTTAAAAAGATCGAAGTTCCTCTTTTCTTATAGAACAATCTTATTTTTCGCGAAACCTCTGACATGTCTGTTTCTTGACTTGCATGAATCTACAAGTTTTTCTTGGTCAAGAAAGTTGCCATGTTAAACTTAGTTAAGTAATTCACAAATATTGTGGTACAGATTTTAGGTACAGCATACACCGTTTCGAGCTTTGCTGAATCAAAATTAAAATTAAGTTGGCAAATACTCCCCAGTAAAATACTTTTAGATTGTACTTCGACTACTTCGGCAGCTAACGATAGTTGATACAAGACTAGTGATTCGTAGATGCAGATTGCCACTTCTTCACAACACGTATGTACATAATAGCAGAAGAGATCATATTTTCATCCTATTTATTGAGTACAGAAAAAATAATGTATAGCTTCTTTCCGATACCCAAACTCACGATTCAACCGCGTAAGTCAGGTCCCAACCCGGGCTCATTTTCAAAGAAATATTATTTTTAAGTACACTGCAAAAAATCAAAAACATCATAATCGCATCATAAAAAAGTGAGTCCATTTTTATACATTAAAACCGCATCATTTTGATGTGTTAGAATGCATCATAATGATGCGAATTAGATGGGATCCAGATGATATACCTTCACAGGATAGGGAATTAACATGGATTAAATATGGACCTTATCATATTATGATGAGGTCGGAACTCATCAAAATGATGCGTTTTTTGATGCGCTCACTTTTTGGGCAAAATGATGCGATCCAAACGGTTTTTGGCAGATTGTACGCACTACTGTGCTGTGCCTTTTCCTTTTATGCATCAATTTTTACTATAGGTGCGTAGTGGCAGTGGCTGTACTGCTGTAAATTAGCGAGCAAAAAACTAAACCTACTAATAATACTACTAATATTTTTAGGATTGAGATGGATATTGTACAGTGGCCTGTGCGAAGCTTCGGTAGTAACCATGACCAATTTTTATTCGATGAGGTACTTTTTGCCCGTAGCCCTTCTTTCAAATACATATTGTTGATGTAATTTAATTTATATACCTATGACTGTTGCTATACAATTAGCAAAACGATTCTTCGGACAGCACCGTACACTAAAGTTAAATCTTCATAACTACATCAATTTGCCCACCACACAACAACTAATTACATTATATTGTAGCATTTTTTATGGGATTTTTAACAGCTTGACACTCTACCTTAATAAACATCATAGTCAGTGCTAAAATGTTAACAACCGCAAAAAATGCAAAAAGCGCACAAAAAGTAATCGGACACTTTTATTTTTTCATGAACAAAAAGCCAAAAACAATAATACCATTTCAAAAAGTAGATATTTTGTTCACCCTCCCTTGCTAATAATCGCAGACTCAAGTCAAGAAATTGAATTGCCCAGATTCTGAATCGCTATAGTGCCAATACCCTTCCAAATGTTACTAATACATCTTTTTAAGACGCTCTTGTTAGTAACAGGATTTTTCCTGACTTCCTGGTCAGAAATGTCCCTTTCAAATTTATTCCATTGTATTTGGATGTAAAGATTGTGGAGACCATCCTCGAACATTGCAGTTGCTGCTTTTGAAAAATTTCTTCGTTTTCTTGATAGCATGTTGTGGATCACTCTCTTGCTAGAAGAAAAAAATTCTTCCAAGACATAACCTTTGTTCCGACCTCGTAAAAGAAACAACTGCACTTTGTTATTCTTTTGGATTTTTTTTGAAATTCTTGAATATCATGCGGCTAAATATAGCTATTTCTTAGGCTAAACAGCAACTTATACAAAACTATTTGCCACGAAGACTGCTAATTCAGCGTTTAGCATTAATCGCAAAACTACAGTTATCTGCAAATCTAGGTTTCTCCGTTTTCTATCTACACCTTTACTAATTGCACGGTACAAATAATATAAAATAGCTTGCCCTAAAGAGAATTAAATTCTGTACAATTGCTCTGTTTGCGTTTTCGAGTGTGATCCGTGAAAACTACGTAAAAAACATATAGAGACAACCGTGACCCTATTCGCCTATTCGTACTCTCAGTGGAGCATTTCCTCTACATATAAAAATTGAGCCATAACACCACAGGGTTCCAAGCACCCCACCATTATTCTTATTATAGGGGTTTATTCAATTTGTCTAATTTATGACACATACACACAAATAGCACAAAAAGATATATTGCTAAATACGAAAATCTCATATAATTTAAGATAGATAACTTCAATTGACAAAATTAATGACTTAAACCACACCAGTGTGGCTGAGTGGTGCAAGGTAGCACGTCCTCAATGTGGCTACAGTGGGGTACAGGGGTTCAATTCCGTGTACTGGTAGCCTAAACACGCTGGCAGTAGTCGAGTCGGTAAGGTCTTGAGTGTGGGAAATTGGAATTCTATAATCTGTATAATTGCAGGTCAGCACTATTCCAATGGTAAGGATTAGCTGATGACTCAGATGACTGTACTCTCGAATCTTATCACTATAAATTCAGTGAATGTAAATGTACAGCCTTAACTTTTTACTTACTCGTTAGAGGAATTTGGATTGAACATACTGTCAAATCCAATCCTAAATTCCACATTCTGAAGCTGCCTGACTAGCACCTTTCGTACTGAATCTTATACCAATTAAACTTTCATCTCTTCAGATCTTCCTGGCCTTCCAACCGATAAACGCATAAACTTCGAACTCTCAAACTAAACCTACGAAATTCGCTGATTCGGCAACTAATAAATATCATTTCCCTATTTTTCTACTTCTTCTAGATTAAAACATTTTTTATTCACAATTCTGCACTTTCATCAAAGTCATACCAGAATGGCCGTTTCAACCTTATACTGAACAGGGTCCTTGAAGAGATTGAAGACATTTTCTTCAATACGATCATAGCCCAAAACACTCGGCTAAGTAAATCTTAATTTTTTCACACAAAATAAAATCAACGTCCTCGATTTTCCATCTTGGAGTCCGGATCTGATTCCAATTACACTTCCTTACAACCCTATCCTGACAAAAGGTAATGAGTACGATTTTATTCAATTCCAATATCTGGAATATCGTCCATCCGATAATACCCAGAATCTGGTTCACGCTACAAACCGACGTTTCAATCCCGTTCTATAGGCTAATGGAAGACCAGCTTTCTATTAAATTTATAAAAAAAGAAGTTTATTTACTTAATTAATTTTAACTCTTTAGTTCTTGATTTGACGCCTTACCATACATATTTTACAATAAACTTGTGCAGACTCAGAAGTTCTGAAAAAAAACAAACAAGAATGTGCTTAACTTTTTAAATCAGCGTTTAATTCCATGTTGATTGATAAATGTGAATATTTGAGGAAGGACAAAACACATTTCATCACAACAGATTTAACTTATTGTTGACTGTGTCGTCAATATGGTCGAGGGAACACAGCTTGGAGCTGTTTTATAGCTTAAATGAAGAACAATAAGAAACGTACTGTACTTCTACTGTTTTACAATTTATACATAACTATAAACAACAGTATTACTTCTTTAAAGGTACAACTACCTTTGTTTTGATATCTCCTTACAGAATGTTCCTACTGCTGCAACAGTACAGAGTGCCAGGGAGGTCGTCTTGTATTTTAAGCCCATCTATTCAACTCAAAAGGTAATCTTCTCCTTCGGAGATCTAAAGCTAATCACTTAAGACGTCGTATTAAATTTTAATATAGAGAAAATAATTATTCGAATTTTATTTCTTAAAACCGGGGGCATAAAATTTTATTTTCTACTGAACCAAACGTGCAGCATTGCAGATACGAACTGGCATGAAAATGCGGCTCTGTTTCAGCAGTAATTTTCTTCCTTTTTTGTAGAATCTTGATCACAAAATTTCCAGTTTACTCAATAATGTTGATGAATTAAATTTAATTTTGATTACAATTTTTATTATTTAGCCAAGCAGATATTCACTTGTATTTTTACCTGTATTTAATGTCTAAGGAAACTTTAAAAGCACCCCACATGTAACCTGGCATCCTCTTGTAATGAAGTTTAACTTCACCGTTCTTACGTTAGTCTATTAGTTATTGCAAAATGAATCGTGTTTAGTCGTAGTGTAGATAAAATGATGATTAAATGTCGTTATAAAGAGTTTAATTTACAGTTAAGTTACTTAGCAGCGTTTAATAAAACTAGAAACTGAGTGCTTAAGCTAAACGTGGCTGTAGTCTTTGAATTCGCAAAAGGAACCACTAAGAAAGAATAAATTGCACTACATTTCACTAAATGCTTTAATTTAAACCACGTTTAAGCTTTTCTTCGAATTCACTACGTTCACAGTACATCTAAGTAGTAATTGGGGCCGAGTATTAACACTGGTTTTTTTAGTAATCACACCTAAAATCTAACGGATTACACACTGATTTGTGTTAACACTGCACTAATGAACTATATCCTCTTAATCAGGAGTTGAAATAGCAGTCCATTTCTGATATAATACTGTAAAAACATGTTAAAGCTTTGTCTGTATATTCGTTCTTGCTTTTGTAGTAGCATGGGGCCATGCAATTGCTTGTTTTGTAGATGAGATATTTCTCTCTTTACTCTTAAACTAAGGCAAACAAGAAGAGAACAACTTTGGCGTCAGTATGCTCCTTCCACTTGATCCGTCGTCTAACCTCGGCCGTCTGACTCCCCTATTCTTAGACCATGACAACCAAAAATTGAATCCTTCTTCATTAAACGCTCTGAGATTCACGTTTTACTTACGCGCGTATTATTTGGTCTTCTTTGCCTTTCCAAAAATTACGTAATCTCAGTAATCTTAATGGTCATGCGTACAAGACGTTAAGTTCAATGTTGGCTTGCCACTTACATTAACTTGGGGTATATACGTATATATTTGTGTTTGAAGCGAAATCCAGGACTTGTAGAGCCATCTTTCTAAGGATAAATTAACCAAATGCATGTTATTGTATTTGAAACTTCTTTAGACAGATGGTATTAAATCGCAACTATTTTATATACATTTACAGTGCAAGTTCTTTTCTTGTTTAAAAGCATTCATCTACGGTGCGTGAACGGTTCATTAAGGCGCTAGGTGTCTTCTGTAGGACGTCTGTCCTCCTGTAGCTCCTTATGGTTCTGCTTGGTACCTTGTGGTTTTATGGTGCAGTTTTCATTCAACTTTTATTTAGGGGCCTTGCTCCACCAAGAGTACAAGTGTAAGAATAAGCGAATAAAGTGTCACCTATTATTCTTATTATTATTCCTGGGGTTTTATTTCATACCATTTAGTCACACATATAATTATAAGAATAACAATTTGTTTAACTAGACCCAAAATAGTGCTTAACTTTGTTTTCAGTAGATTATGCTACTTTAAATTGAACAATTTACTTACTTGCTGTACGTACTCTTCTTAATTCTATGTATCAGTATAAAGTTTTACAGGATATATCAAGGAACTCTGGCAGGCATATTCAGGACATAGGTTGAAAGTATCTAAAAATTAGCTCGCAAAACTGATGCTTAACCTAGAATTTAATACAGTCATACTACACATGCAGGTACCTTGTTATAGGGTCAATGAAATGCCTCCTCAAGAGGTGAGAGTGAGGCCAAAAATTTTATATCAGTTTGATGGGAAGAAAGGTTAAGGGCACGCGCAAGCTCGCTTGCCCTGAGCAAAAAATAAGACGTTTGAAGGGCCTAATTCTGGTCAAATTGAGGGCGCCATCAGCAAGAAAAGTGATCCCGAAAGCCATCCCCTCAATGAGGTAAGAGCGAGAGCAAAATCAAACAGTGTGAGGGGAGGGGAGTTTGAGGGAAAAATTTGGTATCAATTTGAGGGGAGGGGAGGTCGAGGGCAAGTCAAAGGTACTTTAAAAAAATTTCAAAAGGTAGCCTAAAAACTTTTAAACTTTCCAATTTTGAGCTAAATCAGTTTACAAGGTGTCAGTATACGTGTAAAACAACATTTTAAAAGTCGAAGTGCATTTCATTGAGCGGTGCATAGCAAAAATTGATCGTTCTCATTAATGCAGAACTTTGTTCACATTTAGGCAACTAAAGCACGTGAAATATTACAGTTCACCATTAGGCAATGAAATTTTCACATATAGGCATCAAAATTGCGTGCAAAATCATATTGTTCACCTTTTGACAAGCCACTGTTCACATATAGGCAAATTTGTTCAAAAAATATGATTTTCCGCGTTTGCTGCTCCGTTGATTTTGTTCTACACCCACTACATATTAGTCTAATTATGTATTGCGAGTATTGCCGTAACAAAATAAAGTCTGGCGTTTCAAAAAATGTTATTAATTTAATTAAACTACAGAATCTGTAGATACTATGGTTTTTTGACATTGAGCGTCTTCAAAAGTGTTCACATATAGGCAGTTCTCCCTATGTTCATTTCCATACAAATAACAGCACTCATGCAGTTTCAGTTCTCGATTTTGTAGTGTAAATGTGAGTTCAAATTGACTAACTCTAACTAGACTAATTATTATTTAATTCATCATGTCCTCTTCAAACTACAGTATATCTGAAATAAGAATCTAGTTTAATACAACAAGGAGGTTCCAGTGGATCTCTGAAGATAAAATCCAGTAGGAAACGAGATTTGGAGGATCGAAAACACTATGAACAAGTTTGCAATAATGGGCAATCAAAGCTGCATAAAATGCTCCTTGTGCATAAATCGATTTACTGACAGAGCAACCAGACTGCTTAAATTGAAGTCATGACTAGAAGTAGCTTAAATTGAAGTCATGACTAGAAGTGGCTTAAATTGAAGTCATGACTAGAAGTGACTTAAATGGCTAAAAAAAGATCGAGAAACCTATCAAAAGCATGTAAATTGAGCCAAAACTAAATAAGTTTCGTGAATAAGCTGCACACTTGGCTGTTTTTAAAGAGATGTTTGAGACCACTTCACTTTATCAATTGATTATTATGCGGCTAAAAATAGTCATTTCTACGACTAAACAAAAATGTATACCAAATTATTTCCCATGAAGACTAATATTTCAGCATTTAGTATTAATCGCAAAACAATAGTTATCTGCAAATCAAGGTTTCTGCGTTTTCTATCTACACCTTTGCTAATTTTACGATCCAAATAATAAAAAATAGCCTACTTTAAAGAAAATTCAATTCTCTACAATGGCTCTGTTTTCGTTTTTTAGCTTACCACTTTAAAACTACGTAAAAAGACATATAGGGACATAAGGGTCTCCAGTGCGCCTTCTAGAATAAAGCCAAGGGAAAGCCAACAAAATATCAACACTTTGAAATGGTATTAATTTTTTTTTGCTTTTTATTGAGGAACAAAATAAGTTCCCGAAGACATTTTGTGCGTTACTGCGCTCTCGTGAGATTTTCGCGGTTGTTTAAATTTTAACGCTCTAACTAGATAATATAATTAACGTAAAGTGTCACACTGTTAAAAAGACTGTAAAATAAGGTTACAATGAGGATTCAAATATAGTAAACGGTTTTGTCCGAGACACATTTTTGCTAAGTGTATAGTAAGAGTCAATGAAGAAGAATGCAATTAAATCAACAATATTTTAAATGTAATATAGTGTAGGTGTGCGTAAATGTGATAAATACTTAAACGTGATAATCTCTTCCTAGAGAGTCGTTTTCTAGCCGATCCCGCTACAGATTTCAAGCAATGTTCTTCACCGCTGATTATTATTATTATTCTGGGGTTTTATTCAGTCCAATTCAAAAGCACATACACAAGAAAAGCACAGAATTGTTTAAC
>JAQFZC010007122.1:0-11594 GCA_034695205.1 Dicyrtoma fusca | reverse complement strand
ATAACACTTTTTCAAAACGGTCAAAACTAGTAAATAACACTTTTTCAAAAGAGTCAAAACTAGTAAATAACACTTTTAAAATGCCAATAAACTAGAATCTACCGTTTTCAAATTGTCAAAACCAGAAATTCCCCCTTTTCAAAAACATTCAAAACTAACAATAAGTACATTACCGTTTCAAAACGGTTAAGGGATGCAATCGAAGGTTGTAAATGTTCCTTGACAGATTACGAACTACAATACAAGCACCATTAAAAATGTATTAGAAAATCAGTACAGTGCAGTGTTTATGCGAATAGCTGTGAGTACGTAATTATATTTAAGCTTCTAACGCAAACATGGTTTTTCCTTTCGATTTCTCATGGAAATCTCTGATGCAAGAGCGAGCGCAAAACGCAACGGAACGACGAAGGATGCAATCTACTGTATAATACTATGTGTGCTCTCCCAAGGGGGAAATTGAAGTTGAAATAAATACACAGATCCAGTTTTCCTTTCCAATTCAATCTATAATGTAAGTCAAGTTAGTCAAGTCAAGCCTGAATTTAAGTCTGCTCTTCGAGTATGTACATACATAAGTGTGTACGTATTACATACATACATACATATTTATTTTGTATCTGTGAAGAATGCAAAAAATTCTGTGTTCCCCAGCACTTGCCTCATTCTGTAATACTTTTCTGGATTGAAACAGGTGCATTATTTTTCTTGTGTATCATAGTAATGATGACTTATTCATTATTACTACTTATCGCTGGTTGTATTACTAGCAGCAGCAGTAGTACTGGTGCAAGTCAAACATCTTTGTATTTCAAATTCAAATTTCAAAACGAAAAACGATGTTCCCTTTGGATGGCTCCAGACTGATTTAATTCCTGTGCTCTAAGATTACATGGTTTAGTTTGAGAGAGAATATACATAGTAACTATGTATAACTATGTTCCTATGTAATTGTATGGATGAACGATGGACTGTGCAGTAGCCGTGAGTCTACAGGGGAAAACTTACGATTAGAAAGAGTTACAATTCTTCGAGAACTGAACTTGAATTTGAAAGTTTTTTTTGAGGGTTTTGTGTATGCATTTGTGTATTGGTATTTGGTATTTGTGTATCCACTGGCAATACATAACATGTTGCGTTATGGTGTGGCTATGTTTTCTCTTTGCTTCTTGCACCAGGCGTTGTGTAAAATCTTAATGGAGCGTCATATGAATTGCCTTTACGCCTTGATTTCAACGCTAGCTTCAGATGTACATAGCATAGCTTGGAGGAAGAAGCATTGTGGCGTAAGGTTATAGTCTTCGTTTAAAAGGATGGTGACGTAAGTCCAGCGCCACCTTAGTAGCATTTTAGCGTAAGTCCTATGAAACAACGTTTTACTAATGTCTTCACCAAAATATATAGTAAAGATTGTGTTTTCACTTTTAAAGTGTGTTTACGATACTTGTGTAAATACCATTTGTACGCACATTTAAAAAAGTGCAAATGCCAGTTTTACTATTTTTCAAAACTGCAAATATCACTTGTACACACTTTTAAAAAGTCGCAAATGCCAGTTGGAATGGTTTTTAAAAGTGCAAATGCCAGTTGCATTGATTTTTAAAGGTACAAATCCCATTTGCACTATTTTTCAAATGTACAAATATCAGTTGCATTGCAGTGCTTTTCAAACGAGCAAATGCCAGTTGCACGGATTTTCAAAGGTGCAAATGCTATTTGTTCTTTTTTCAAAAGTGCAAATACTATTTGTACTATTTTCAAAAGTACAAATTCCAGTTGCACTGGTTTTCAATAGTGCAAATTCTAGTTTTCTGTTTTTCGAAAGTTCAAATGCCATTTGTACTACATATTTTTCAAAACTACAAATGCCAGTTACACTGGTTTTCAAAAGTACAAATACCAGTTTTTCTGTTTTTAAAAGTTCAAATGCCATTTGTACTGTTTTTCAAAAGTACAAATGAAAGTTTTACTATTTTTCAAACATGCAAATCCCAGTTCTCTATTTTTGAAAAGCAGCGTAAATAGCCGTTTTACTATTAAAAAATGTAAAAGATGTATTTTAACTTTTTTTAAACAGGTAAAAATTTAGTTCTTGGGACTTACGTCAAAATGCTCCTAAACGAACAGAACTTACACCACAGTTCTGCTTCACCCACGATACATAAAATTACGAAGCCAGTCCATGCGGGCATTCATACCAAGAAGTTAAGTACATGGATATTTCATGTAGTTTATAGAGATTTAAACCCTGAAGATGCGGAGTGAAGTTGACGGCGTCAACAGAACACAACACACTGAGCTGAACGCTCAACGGCTGAACTGTAGTGCCAGAACAAATAGAAAATCCTCACCATCATTATCATGAGCATATCTCATCGTCAGTTTTTAAGTAGCTGCCACAGCTACACAGTTATACACTGAATTATCATAATACGCACAGCATTAACATACTAGTACCACTACCACCAGTACCAGAGGTAAAATACTTAAATACAGTAGAGCTCTCTCCTTATATCACAATCTCCGTCTAATAGGCTGGTCTTGGTGAAATCGGAAACTCACTGTGAGGCAAATCATGTTGTTCTCAATGTAGTTTTATCCAAACGAGAACCACAACTCATGTATTTAGAACCAGATCCCGGCTCCGGACCAAGGCAGGCGATCCTAAGATCCAATCCAGTTCAAAGTTAAATCAAATTTGAATTGGAGGCACATACTTATCTGTGGGCGAAGCAGAATAAGAGAATCTAGTAAATGCTGTCTTCAACAAAGTTGAAAGTTGATAAAAATGCAACAGACAATCTTATCGTTTGCTTTGATTTTTGAGACAGTGTAAAGAGCTTCTCAGTAAATTTTAGCTAAACGAAAATTAACCTATTCGGAACTGGGAAACCATGGAAAGAATGCGTTACAAAAGTGTTTAATTCTATAAACTAAATTTTTCAAAAGGGTCAAAACTAGTAAATAACACTTCTTCAAAACGATCAAAACTAGTAAATAACACTTTTCCAAAACGATCAAAACTTTTAAATAATACTTTTTCAAAACGGTCAAAACTAGTAAATAACACTTTTTCAAAACGGTCAAAACTTTTAAATAATACTTTTTCAAAACGGTCAAAACTTTTAAATAATATTTTTTCAAAACGATCAAAACTAGTAAATAACACTGTCAAAAGGTCAAAAACCGAGAATTTACCGTTTTCAAAAAGGTTAAAAAGCTGTCAAACTGGATATCAACATTTTCAAAAAGGTGTATGTAATACAAGAAATTAGTGATTTTAAAAACGTTAAAACTAGAATTGAACACTTTTAGAAAGATGTAAAACTAGATGTATTGCCGCTTCGAAATGTTTTAACTTTACAATTGTAAAGTTTTCAGATAAAAATTACTTAATAAACTTTATTTCATTATTACTGTGTCTTTCATACTTAATCTCTCACTCAATAAGTTTTTACTGCTTATAAACGCAAACAGTAATGCAATAATGTGATTTTGAATTTCACAGTTCATTATTTGAATTGCGCGGACGAAAACGTCTATCTACATATACCCATGTACAAGTACAACAATAATCAAATAAAAATGTGAACTTCCTCTTCCATCAGTAGAATCGGAATCAGTAGCAGAATTTTAAAATTCAATTAAAATCAAAATCAATCTTTAAAGTACCTTTTGCAATCTATGTATGATTTTAATGAGAATATCTGTAAGAATAACAATTGGCAATTTCAATGTTGGGTTTTGAACCGGTGCGTAGCTCACACAGTTAGGGATCATCAATTCATCTCTGAGATCATATTATATTATATCATTGGTAATTACGGACTGAGTGAGCATTGAAACATTGATGGTTGATTTGATACTGATCGACTGATCTTCATCCCCCTTTTGTGCCTGTGTCTTTGTCACCATAATCGCCTACAGATTTCACTTTATCGTCCCTGATAAGTTTATGACCCTCATTTATTATATTAAAATGTAGTTTGGACTTTTGTATCATGTAATTGTACCAACAACACCGGATTCCACAAGGGAACAAGATGAACATGAGAATCTGTCAGGCTCCATTAAACCTCAATACACAGAGAGATACAGAGATACAGAGATTATACGAGATTGTAATGATTTGCACCGTGATCTGTGATCTGTGATAATGCCAATGCTACTTCAAATTTCAACCAAGCCATTATTGGTACTAAACATTGGAATTTTATACAAAAAAAGCACAACATAAGATAATAAGACTTTTTATCGTTAATTCGGTAGCAAACGGGATTAACATGATTGCATTTATCGAAATCTGAGCAAGTACATCTTTGAAACTTTACTACTGGTCTTACGTTTACGACCTGTCGTTACTGAGAACACTGGAGGGACACTTTACAACTGAACAATTTAGTTTAATGAATAATCTAAAAATCATCCTTTAGTGTACTCAGTATTCCCAAGTAATTTCCAATGTTTGTCGTAAAAACTTAATAATATTTAATTTATAATAATACGAGCATAAGTACCCAGATATTACATTCCATAGCACGACAAGATTGCCAGAGATTGTTCGAAAATGCAATGATGGAATTGTCAATCATTGACTATTGCTATTGCTATTGGCTACTGTATCACATTTTCAAAAATTATACTGTCAGTACATATTTTGAGTGCTTGAGCTCTGTAATCTGTTATCTACGATAGAATGCGTATGAAAATGAGATGTGTAGGAGATTGGATGGCTTCGTATCTTAGCGTATCAGTAAATAGTGGAGGGGCAAAAGAAATAAAAAGTACCAAAAAAAAAACACAACAAGGATTTAAATTCAAATCTAAACAAGTCAGGCAAGTTAAGACAGTAGACGTATGATACCAGATACGTAGTTACGATTTTACAAACACACACACACACACACACACACACACACACACACACACACACACAGCAGCAACACTACAGAACAGCCAACAGACCAATTTATCCGCTCCTGTAATAAAATGTAGGGATTATGAATACATCAAGGTAGGTAGGTAGGTACGTCTGGAACAGATATGTATGTACTGGCACCCTCACCGAGACAGACACAGATGCCTCACACATTTTTAAAACAAGGAGCCCTTCAAATATGACAGCAGTCAATTTGGGGTAAAATGAAATGACGTTTTCAAAAAACGAAAAGGTCAATAAGTGAATTTAGATAAATGTTTAGAAACGGACACAGAGTGATTGGAACATTTTGAAAAGGCGTCAAACATGATAGTTACACTTTTCAAAAAGGGCAAAGCGTGACTGCATCATTTTGAAAAGTTGTAAAACACGATAATTGCACTTTTCAACAAAGGCTAAGCGTGACTGCAGCATTTTGAAAAGTTGTCAAACAGGATAATTGCACTTTTAAAAAATGTCAAAGTTCGACTGGAACATTTTGAAAAGTTGTAAAGCACTATTATTGCACTTTTCAAAAAAGGCAAAGCGTGATCCAAACATTTTGAAAAGTTGTCCAACATGATAATTAAACTCTTCAAAACAGACAAATCGTGGTAATAACATATTTAAAAGCACGTTTCACACTTTTTCAAACAAGGGAAAAGGTGTTGACAAATTGTTTTGAAAGTGCTAAGTTGTTTTTCCAAAAAAATACTACACATTTTAAAAAAGATGTCCAAACATCAAATGACGTTTCTAGTAGTTGTTAAAGATGACACGAACCCACTTTCATACACATTTCACATTGCATTGTAGCATTGGCCATTTCTACAGCGTCATATTTGCAAGGCCCAAAAGCCAAGTCACTCTGTTTCTGGATACAGCGGATATCACTATTGTACCTATGTATGTACGTGTGTGTTCATTCAGTGGGCTTATAAAAAATGTATGAGGTTCTCCTCGCTCAGTCTCTCACGATTAATTTACAAATGACAGAGTATACAAAGAATTTAATGACATTAGTTTTACATGGAGTCTGGAAATGAAATATAAAATGTGGCTGCACAAAATGCCTACACAACAGTCATACAAAGTCTAGTCTTTTAGTCTATCAATGCCAATTTCAATCCATACATAAAGACATGTACTCTGACGCATAAATAAATCTGTGGGCCCCGAACTCAATTGCCAGTGCAGTGCAGTGGCAAGTAAAATGCCTCCGTAAAATCAGACTAGATCAGATTTTAAAAACAAAGAAAGGGAATTTTGAATTAAGAATACCTACATTTTATGTCTAAATAGAAAAGTTATACTACCTTTCTTCAAATGGAACGTTTTACACATTTTTTGAAGGTGCTAAAATTACGTTTGCACTCATTAAGCAGGTAAATATGACACAATAATGCACTTTCTGAGTAACCTATGAACTGTGTGGTCTACGCAGTACGTTTTTAACCTTTTCGAAACGGTAATGTAGGTACGTAATTTTGACCATTTTGAAAGCGATAATTTCTAGCTTTTTGATCTTTTGAGTGTTATTTACTAGTTTTGATCGTTTTGAAAAAGTGTTATTTACTAGTTTTGACATTTTTGAAAAAGTGTTATTTGCTAGTTTTGACCTCTTTGAAAAAGTGTTATTTACTAGTTTTGACCCTTTTGAAAAAGTATTATTTATAGAATTAAACACTTTTGCAAAGCATTCTTTCCATGGTTTGCCAGTTCCAAAGAGGTAACGCTCTTCCGGTATCCAGTTTTACAACTTTTTAAAAGTGTTGAATTTTAGTTTTGACCTTTTTGAAAGTCTTAATATCCAGTTTTACAGCTTTTTCAAAATATTGATTTCTATTTTTGACCGTTTTGAAAATGTCAATTTAAAGTATAATACTAACCAACCTCATGGTTTGCCAGTTCCGAATAGGTTAAATGTTAAATGGAATTCAGTTAAAAATGTGTAAAAAACCCACTACACTTTAACTGTGATTCCAAAGCCATTCCAATCAAAATTGGACACATAAAGCATAAAGCATTTCCTGCTTCGAATTCAAAATGGGGATGAAAAATCAAAATAAAAAAATCAAAATCAAGATCAAATCAAGTCCACAGATCATATGAGGCTGGAACTACATAATAGTAATAGTGATAGTGCCTCTATTATATTCTTTAAAGAATATTTACTCGTATGTAATTTGTTTGTGTCCGTAATTTATTTAAAGGGGGAAGTTCCTCGAGAAGTTTCCTCAAAGTCAAAGGCGTAAATGGCAAATGCCTTCGCCGTCTCCTTGCTTTTGCTCCTAGGATTGAAACTCGTAAGTGTTATAATGAGAGTTTGAAAGTGTGTGTGGATGATGTTCTCTCTCCGTGTGGATGTTTGGATCTCTGAAAGTGAGGAAGGCGTGGTTGACTGTTAGTTTGCGGGCTATCTCAAGGCAATCGTCGAGTCACATCAGCGTCACTTTAGTTAATTTACTCACATGTTGGCTGTTCATTTCCAAAGAGACCAGCAGAGTGGTGCTTGAGAGGAGACTGAACGGCTCATGTGGTGTGTTCTACCACATTAATAATTACAAGCAAAAATGAAGAAAGAAAAAAAAACTTTTTAGGCTCCACCTTTTTCTATAAGGCATCTCTGTATCTCTGTTTGTGCATATAATTAATATAGCCAACGCGTCATAAATAAATAAACAGATTCTAACAGAGACCTGTCTATGTATAGTGTATGCACTATAGTGAGTATAGTGGCAGGCACTCTTTACTCACTCTTTACAACCTTAACCCTCACTTACCTTGGGATCAACATACAAATCATAAGCACTTTTTAAATATTTGTACTGGAAAAGACGTGTCTGTATGTGGTAGCTCTGCTCTGTTGTAATAATGAAGTACTATCAATTCTGTCTTGGACTTGTGTGACTTCTGGTTTCTCGTTCTGACTGAGTTTCTGAAACAAAAGTTACAATTATTACAAGCACTAATGTAATGCCACAAGTAAAGTGTTCTGTATTTCTCTTTAAGCTTCTGTTCTCTGTTTTTTAACCTTTTCGAAACGGTAGTAATCTAGTTTTACTTCTTTTGAAGGCGTTAATTTCTTGTTGGGACCTCTTTTTGAAAGGGCTATTTAGTCGTTTTGGCACTTTTTACAAATGGCGATTTCCTGTTTTGACCTTTTTGAAAGTGATGCTTAGTCGTTTTTACCCTTTTTAAAAATGGTAATTTCCTGTTTTGACCATTTTTAGAGTGTTGCTTAGTCGTTTTTACACTTTTTAAAAATGGTGATTTCCTGTTTTGACCATTTTTAGAGTGATGCTTAGTCGTTTTTACACTGTTTTAAAATGGTAATTTCCTGTTTTTTCGTTTTTTAAAGTGCTACTTAGTCGTTTTTACACTTATTAAAAATGTTGGTTTCCTGTTTTGACCCTTTTTAAAGCGCTACTTAGTCGTTTTTACACTTTTAAAAAATGTTGGTTTCCTGTTTTGACTTTTGACCTTTTTTAAAGTGCTACTTAGTCGTTTTTACTCTTTTTAAAAATAATGATTTCCTGTTTTGATCTTTTTGAAAATGCAACTCACTAATTTTGAATGTTTTTGAAAATGTTAATTTCCTGTTTTGATCATTTTGAAAATGCAACTCACTAGTTTTGAATGTTTTGAAAATGTTATTTACTAGTTTTGACCGTTTTGAAAAATAGCGGTTTCCCATTTTTACCTTTTTTAAGATTCTACTCACCAATTTTAACGTTTTTGAAAGGATTAGTTTTTAGTTGTGGCCCGTTGGAGGAATTTAATTTGCAAAGTAGACGTTTTTATAAAGTATTCCTTCTTTTCCATGGTTTCCCAGTTCGGAATAGGTTAAAGATATATCCGTATAATATATACCGTAGTTGGTGGTATAAATTCAGATCAAAGTCCAGTGGGCAGTCATGTAGTTGTTACATTATATCATAATCTGTCATTTCACTTGTCTCGTCTTTCTCTGCATCTCTTGTCTGTCTTCCCTTTGGTCCCTTGTCTTTGTCTTTGACGCAATAATCACACTCAGTATGCAGAGGCTGTCGCGGTCCGAACGTCCAAAAGCATGTTCCTTGTTCGAGTTTACATAATATCTATGCAACCACCAACAAGATCACAACATCAGCTTCTCAATCTAAATCAAAACCAAAGCCAAAACATAGTCGTACAGATTGTACAGATTTTAGAATGTGAATACTGACAGACAGGCCCAGTCAAAAGCCCTCTGGATTTTGAAATTTTGTTTCTTGTGATAGTTCAAATTAACCTTTTTGAAATGGTACTGTATCTAGTTTTACATCCTTTTGAAAGTGTTAATTTATTGTATAGGCCGTTTTGAAAGTTTTAATTTCTAGTTTTGACCTTTTTGAAAGTGTTAATTTCTAGTTTAGCACCTTTTTGGAAGTACTAATTTCTAGTTTAGAACATTTTGGAAAATTTTAATTTCTTGTTTTACATCTTTTCGAAAGTGTTAGTTTCTTGTTTTGACCTTTTTAAGTCTTAGTTACTGGTTTTGAATACTTTTGAAAATGTTATATTTAGTTTTGACCTTTTTCAAAGAGTTAATTTCTAGTTTAGAACCTTTTGGAAAATGTTAATTTCTTGTTTTGACCATTTTGAAACTGTTAATTTCTAGTTTTTACCTTTTTGAAAAAGTTGATTTCTAGTTTAGAAACTTTTTGAAAGTGTTAATTTCTAGTTTACAACCATTGGAAAGTGTTAATTTCTTGTTTTACATTATTTTGGAAGCTTTAATTTTTTGTTTTGGCCTTTTTTAAATTTTCTAATTACTGGTTTTGACTGCTTTTGAAAATGTTATTTCTATAGTTTTACCCGTTTTGAAAAAGTTAATTTCTAGAAAAAGCACTTTTGTTCAGCGTTCTTTCCATAGTTTCCCAGTTGCGAATAGGTTAAGATGTGATTTCACTCATTTCATAGATCGAGTGCTAATAATTTGAGAAATTGAGAGCACACCTTCATATTTCATCCAGAAATCATTAGCTTGTGGTCTGTCCAGTAATAGTTGCAAGGCCCCAGCTAAGATTAGTTGGTTATATCCTAAAAATTTGGCTATAAATATCTATAAAGCTACCTACACTTTATTTCTTCTTGTTCATCGGTTCTGGTTCTGGTTCTGTTCTTTTCTGCCCTCCGCTGATGGTCCTCTTCCATTCTGTTCCATTCTGTTCCTGATTCTTCTCTGCTCATGATGAAGTTGAAAGACGATAGACTGGATGATCGAGATCGAGCCACGGAGGACGAGACGGAGAGAGAGAGACAGAGAGAGAGAGAGAGAGAAGAACAGAATAGAGACAGCTAGGAAGAGAAGAGAAGGACGAGAGATTAGAATTCGGTAGAATCTTGGTGACAGTGGAAATGACCATTTGGGCAATGAGACATTAGCGAGTCATCGATCTTGTGAGATCAATCACCATGTGCCAACGACAATTCTTCCTCTCCTCTTTCCGCTTCATCCATCCTTTCAGACAGAACAAGTAAACCGCCACGTATGTACCGATACCGAACCAATACACCCATTTTTATAGGGTGTAGCAGTTCCTAGCTATACCAATAGCTATAGGTGTCGCCTATATATACTCACACACACATGCTTTACATGCACATTTTGAAGGAAGGAGCAGAAACAGAAACAGAGATGCTTCATGTTCTTTTATACATATGTACCTACGTGACGGTCCGTCCCAACCCAAAACCACAAGGAACCGTCCAAACCAAGCCAAGTCAAGCTAGAAACCGAACCAACCCCCTTCTTGGGCTTCTACTACTTTCTACTAGAGATACAGATGATACACAAATGACAAATGCCCAACCAATACTGTGCACTTACATATTTTACAGACACGTACGTGTACGTGCATAGGTAGATTTGAGATCATACATTTGCTACGTACGTACATTTTTGATTACGTAGGTGCTTTATTACAGGTTTCGATCCTCCGGAGCCGGAGCCTTACAAACATAAGTTCTAGGATTGGGGTTGGAAACATTGGAAAGCAGCTGTGAAAAAAGGCAAAAATAGAAATACACATTTTGAAACAGAGTAACACAGTAATGTAACGGACCGTTCAAAAAATGTAAAAGTGAGATTTTAACTTTTTGAAACAGTGTAACAATAATATACGGGCCCATTCAAAAAATGCAAAAGTAGATTTAAGCCTTTTAAAACAGTGCAGTGCCACCCATGGTACGAATAAGCCTTTGCAAAAAACGCAAAAATTGATCTACACTTCTTGAAACAGTGCAAAACGTGCTATTTACACATTCTGAAAAGGTAATTTCCACGTCTGCACTCGTACGTTTTTGGTGGAAACTGTCAGTGTTCTTTAATAATAATAATAATAAACATTTGATTCGTCTAGCAAACTAGTTAGTTTCAATTCTAGCTATTAAGTTTCACTGCTATTAGGTATACAAGTACAGAGCTGTGTTACGTAAAATCATTACTGTATCATTGCATTGCATTGTGGCAACTGAAGTGCAAGTGCCCATCTTCTTGTCTCAATCGCAATTTCATTTTTTCTGGCAAAGCCCGTATAGTCTACAGTCTACATATACACAAAACTTTCTATAAAATAAATAATGTTTGTTTTCTAAAATACTTTTCCATGTGTCTGTATAGTAGAAAGCAGTGAAAATTTCCTGCTGTGTT
>JAQFZC010007121.1:0-11594 GCA_034695205.1 Dicyrtoma fusca | reverse complement strand
TCTGGTTCCAGCAGCCTTTCTGCAAGCTACGGTGCTCCTGGTTCAGGATCCAGCGGCGTTTCTTCCAGCTACGGTGCCCCCGGCTCGGGATATTCAGGGGCATCCACTAACTACGGCGCCCCGGGATCCGGCTCCAGCAGTGTTTCTGCCAGTTACGGTGCTCCAGGTTCCGGCTCCAGCAGCCTTTCATCAAGCTACGGTGCTCCAGGATCTGGTTCAAGCGGTGTTTCTTCAAGTTATGGTGCTCCTGGCTCTGGATCTTCAGGTGTGTCTACTAACTACGGTGCTCCTGGTTCCGGCTCAAGTGGTCTGTCTGCCAGCTACGGCGCTCCTGGATCTGGCTCTAACGCGGTTTCTGCCAGTTACGGTGCTCCTGGCTCAGGATCTTTCGGCGTGTCCACTAACTACGGAGCTCCAGGTGCAGGTTCAAGTGGTTTGTCCTCCAACTACGGTGCCCCTGGTTCGAATGGCGTTTCAACTGAGTATGGAACTCCAGGTTCTAGCAGTGTTTCTTCCAGCTACGGTGCTCCAGGTTCAGGATCTAGCGGCGTGTCTTCCAGTTACGGTGCTCCAGGCTCCGGTGCCAGCAGCCTTTCTTCCAGCTACGGTGCCCCAGGCTCAGGGTCTTCAGGCGTGTCCACAAATTACGGTGCCCCAGGATCTGGTTCCAGCGGTGTATCTTCCAGTTACGGTGCTCCAGGCTCCGGTTCCAGCAGCCTTTCGTCTAGTTACGGTGCCCCAGGATCTGGCTCCAGCGGCGTGTCTTCCAGCTACGGTGCTCCAGGTTCAGGATCTAGCGGCGTGTCTTCCAGTTACGGTGCTCCAGGCTCCGGTGCCAGCAGCCTTTCTTCCAGCAACGGTGCCCCAGGTTCAGGATATTCAGGCGCATCCACTAACTATGGCGCCCCAGGATCTGGCTCCAGCGGTGTTTCTTCCAGCTACGGTGCCCCAGGCTCAGGGTCTTCAGGCGTGTCCACAAATTACGGTGCCCCAGGATCTGGCTCCAGCAGTGTTTCTTCCAACTACGGCGCCCCTGGTTCCAATGGCGTTTCAACTGAGTATGGTACTCCTGGTTCTAACAGTGTTTCTGAGAGCTATGGTGCTCCAGGAACCGATGGCGGATCATCCGGCAGTGGAGGTGACGCTAGTACGAGTGGTTCCGGCAGCGTCGGAGGAGGGTATGACGGAGCCAGCGGTTCTAGTGGAAGCTCTCGTAGCAATTTGGTTGGCTTGGAGCAGAGAATCCAGAAGCAAATCTACATTCACGTTGCCCCATCTGAAGCTCCTGAAGTTCGTACAACCCAAGCATCTGCTCCCAAAGTTCCTGAGAAGCAGTACAAAATCCTCTTCATCAAGGCCCCTGCCCCTGCCACCCCAGCACCAGTCAATCTAGCCGACTTTGTTACCCCAGCGCCTGAACAGAAGACATTAGTGTACGTTCTTCTCAAGAAACCGGATGCAGCCTCAAGCTCACCAGTCATTATTCCTACCGAAGCTCCAAGTGCTCCATCCAAGCCTGAAGTATATTTCATTCGCTACAAGTCTAACGACGGACTAGGCAGTGGGGGCAGCGGTAGTGGAAGTTCTGATGGAGGTCTCGGCAGTGCTGGAGCTGGAGCTGATGCCGGTGGCACAGGTTCCGGATCCGGATCTGTCGGTGGTGGTTCTTCCGGTGCAAGTGGTGGGGCCAGTGATGGCGGAGCGGAAGGTTACAACTAATTGCTTTAGCTTTAAATTTTAAATCTACAAGATTCATTTTTAAATAGTATCAGTGTGACTCACAGTATAGCAAAAAATCCTTTTGCTTTTTATCTTCACTAGCTATTTACTACTTACTAGTCTCCATCGTTCTTATCTGCAGTCTTTAAAGGCTTCTTACCTTATCTTTGCTGTTACCTTTTTAGTTATGTAGCGTAGTGTTATTATAGCTTACATACATTTCGTCTATAGCTGTACTTTGTATCTATACACTTGTTTAACTCTTATTTTTGCATAATTCCTTGTATTTCCTGCTGATTGTTTAGCAATTTGCTCCTACAATGTAGATGTAAATATTAATAGCCTAGTCTGCTCTGTACAATGAGTTCAGCTTAAAGAACTGAAACTTGTTTTCTTTCAAGTACGAAAGAAATCTCCTATACCTTTGTTCCTATATGCACATACAAGCATTACCTTTTTATTCTTACTTTACTATTTACTTTACTTTACTGTGCTAATACAACTGTGCTTAATTCTGACTGTACAATCTTTTTCTATATTATCGTATACTTATAGTACCTATACCTATACCTTCCTATATTCTTGGTGCAATTGCTCCGTTTAGCTCCATGGGCAATCCTCATACATACGACTGATTTAAGTTTTTTCTAGGATGTCAATTGTGTGATTTCTGAGCTGCAAATAAAGGATTATTAAACATACCTATACAGATTTTCGTCGATAATTATTTTGCATAGCGAATAGTGCGTGACTGTGATTAAGTACACATTTTGAGAACACGAACAACTTTACTATCAAAAAACACGGACACATTACCATAGGTTTTATTACTGTTGTGTTTAAATATATATATATATAATATAATAATATCATATATATAATTCTGATTTCTGGTATTTGATTCTGACAATATTTATAATACACATAAGTATACATATTTTTCCGTATTTCATACATATAGAAGTTGCATTGATATTTTGATTATTTTTTTTTTGACTTAAATATTTTTTGCTTCAAACGTCAAACTGAGCTAAAAACTCAATGTCACAGTACAATGCATTGTAGCATATATACTTAAAAGTATTTGAACAAAATGGTCATGTAATTCAAAAGTCTTGAGTATTTTCGAGTCGAAAAAGCGCAACCGTTTAACGAGAACGAGCTATGTACGATGGCTCCGTAACACCATCAAATAAATCGATACATGTATGTAATTATTAAGCTTAACCACTATGCATGGTAATGGTAATGGTAACGGCTATAATAACATGAACAAAACTGTCAATGAATCAAAATCAAAACCAAAAACCCTTAAAATACATACAACGAACTGCATTACATAAACGTAAGGCTTTACTTAATATAAATGTAGACAGCGACCGGCTACAACCATAACAAAAAGAAGAACACACAAAATTTGTATTCTCTACATCAATTCTTTACATTTTTTTAATTTTTATAGAACTTTCCTTGCATAGTGAAGTCACCACCTATTGAGAAACAATATTAATTAGTAATGCTGAAGTTTTTAGTAATTTCAGTAACTTAGTCATATTACGGCACTTTAACCTTTTCGAAACAGCAATAGATATTTTTAGTTTTTACACTTTTTGAAACTGATCATTTATAGGTTTTGATTTGACCTTTTTGAAAATTATCATTTATAGTTTTTCCACCTTTTTGAAAATGATCATTTATAGTTTTTGACCGTTTTGAAAATGATCAATTATAGTTTTTATACCCTTTTGAAAATGTGCAATTATAGTTTTTACACCGTTTTGAAAATGAAAATTTGTAGGTTTTACACCTTTTTGAAAATGATCAATTATAGTTTTTGACGCTTTTGAAAATGATCAATTATAGTTTTTACACCTTTTTGAAAATGATCAATTATAGTTTTTTGACCTTTTTGAAAGTGTTAATTTCTAGTTTGACACCTTCTTGAAAGTTAATTTCAGGTCTTATAGCTCTTTCAAATTGTTAATTTCAAGTTTTATGCCTTTTTGAGAATGTTAATTCCTAGCTTTGACTCTTTTGAAAGTGTCAATTTCTAGATTCGATCTTCTTGAATATGTTGAAAATGTGTTTTGCTTTGTTTGAAAATGTGTATTTGTAGTCAAAACACTAATCAACTTCTTGGTTTTCCGTTCCGAATAGGTTACGTGCAGTACCCTAACCAGGCTACTAAAATTATTAATTATGTGTCTGCGTATAGTACCTAGTATACCTACTTTAAAAAATTTTACAGTAAATCTCAAGCCAACATGAATAACAAACTTTGGTTATTATTATTAATAAATAAATAAATACGTAAATAAATAAAATGATCACAGGGACACACTAAGATAATAATGAAATGACGAATGAAAACTTGACAGCATCAATTCAATAAAAAATTAGGATCTTATAGGTTATTAGTTAAGTTATTATTAGATGAGTACGTAAGTAGTAGTAGACAGAAGATTTTTCCGTTTTTTTGTTGTTGTTAGTGTTAAAAGCATGCATTGAAATTGGTACAAATATTGTAATAAGGTTATAAGTCTCCTACAATTTAGCTTTCATTGATTTAATTTTTGTTTTCAGTCCGAAAGCAACTGGTTCTGTTCAGTATATAGGTAGTTGTAAGTATGCCATTGTCAAATGCCAACTTTGATTATTTTTTTTCTTCTTCTTCTTCATCCTAATTAATTTGAACTCGTTTACTGAATAGTAGTATAATGATATATATTATGTTGAATGACATTGAATTGCAGACGTACATCTCGTTTTATTGCTACTACTATAAAATTATTTAAGCTGCTCTCAATGTCGATGTCGGGTTTGTACGAATGAAACTACATGAACCCTTTAGTACATAGTATATTATTTTGCTGCTAATATGTTTCAAGTATTTGACAGTACATAAGTAGTTGTGTTGATATTGTTTTGCGTAGGTACATATCATTAAATATATATATTGGTAGTTTATAGATTTCAAATGTAAATTCTTACGAATTCCCAAGCTTGTGTTTACAAAGCCACACCTGGGAGATGATTATCTAGCTAAATTTATTATAGTTTATTACACACGTTGCTACACTTAACATATTTGTACTCAAGACGTACAAGCTATAGTTCTAATTAAAAATTAATTTCAGTAGTATATGAATATCATTGTGCGATTTCCACAACCAGACTGGTTAAAACTATTCACTTATGTCACTTTTTGCTTTTATGTTAATTAGTAATTAGTTAAAAAAAACTATTCGCTGAGTATACTTAAAGCTTCCACAAAAAAGTTTTTACAAGTTTAGATTCGATATAACTTGAGGGAACTTTGACAACTCTTTACTACTGTAGAGTCCGTTGATCTGTACCTAAAAATAATATTGGATTAAAGCTGTTCACTTTACTGCATTTACTTTTTTTAAACATTGATCAATAGAAACCAGATTAGCTCATGTGTAAATCATAGGCTATAACTATCAATAAATAATAATCTAACAGAAACAGAAACAAATATTATCCTATGGTACAGTTGTCACTTTGTAGGTTCAAATTTTGTTCGAATACAAAATAAGATGACAAAGTCACAAATTTGTAAATACTGATCACGAGTGGAATAAAAAACAATGATAACAACCTCAACTTTTACAAAACGTCTTAAGCTAACCGTAAGTTTTTCATATTTATAAAAGTTCAAATAGGTATAATATATATACTAAAGCATCAAATACTAATATGTCAAATGAAATAAATTTAGCAGCTTAGACTGCTTAGAGTGAACAATTGATCCACATCGCTTACCATTTTTGTTAACATTCACAATTTTAAAACATTACCAATTCCCTTACAAAACGTATGATTGTTTTTCTTATAAAATATATGTGAAACGTTGTTTGATTTTTCAAGGTAACAACAACATCTAAAAACGCTTAAAATCGAAGGTAGTATTTTTCATTCTAGCTAATAACTCGTAGAGTACGCAGTAAATATGTTAAACACTTAAAATTTCAATGTCCCGAAAGTAAACGGCTTGATGATAGCTACAGGCTACAATACAAATCAACAAAATATAAAAAATCGTCATGATGACAAAATTAGCTGCTCCGAGAGCACAACTGCTAACACTGCTAGTCTAAAAATCAACTGTATCACTGTATGCTACAGCCTGCATTTTGGGAAATAAAAAAATAAATCTACATACAGATAATAACAATGATAATAATTCGTTAAAGCTAATACAAACGTTTTAAAATGCACAGAGTATAAAACACAGAGTTTTTAACAAAATTTCCGTCCGTTTCACATGGCGGACAAGATATATTGGAAATAACTAAATACTGGTTAAACTAGATTCATCTGACTAACTTTTACAACGCGGTTTTATTTGCTCCGATAGTTGCCATAAGTCGTCATCATTTAGAGACTCATCGAAATTATTCAAAAATGCTAGAAGAGAATCATTCCGAATGAACCCGTACTGACTGTAAGCAAAAAGAAACAAACATTTCATAATTAAACAGGGTTTTTAGATCAGACTGTAAGTTAAAGTTATTATTTGTGACGACATGAATCGTCGTCTAAAGATGGTTGTACCTATATGAAAAATGTATGGTAGAATAAAATCTAAGTTACCAAGAGTGAAAGCGTCGAATGGGTTCCAGAACTACAAACTGCTGCCATCGCTTAATCCAATTTACTTTTCCGTCTGCAAGAAAGTCTACATTCCCGATGTGAACAAAAGTTAAATCTTGGAGAACTAGACCACTAGAATTGCATAATAAGAATATATTCCACATTACAGAAACCATTTTGTATAGAAAAAATAAAAAATTCAACGTCACTAATTATTAGAGATTCATGCCTTTAACTTTTTCTTGACGATCACATCTTATATACAACATTTTAAATCTAAATAACGGAGGTTCAACTTCTTACATGTATGGAATGCACGGAGGTTTGCTTTCCGAAAGAGCTTGACGGTAGGTTCGGAACGAACCGGAGGAGTCCGTGAGAGCTGCATGCGGTTTAAGCGCTTCAGTTAATCGACGTGAAAAACCAAGTCTCCGAATTGGAGCTGAGTCTAAAGCTGCAAGCACTGCCAAAAGTGAATTAAAGTTGTTGTATTCTCGCAGTTTTCGCATTACTTCAATTAGCTTCTTCATTGTACGGTTTCGCTCTCTCGACGTGACACACGTTAGAACTTTTGATCTTGCCCTAATCAATTAAAGGTGCAAAAACAGAATCGTGAGTCACACATTGCATTGTTATGAACAACAAAATAAGAAATGGATAAGAAAATCAATAAAATATAACTCTGAAAGATGGAAAGATCTAGTATAATTATGTCATACCAATAAGAAACTTTGTTAAAGTGTTCGGTAAAATTGTTCAGTGCTGGGCAAAAGTCTTCGCTTTGTTCCCGTGCCCATAAAAGTAATTCGGCGGGTTCCAGCTGACGAAATAAATCGGAGTCAAGCAGTGTCATCTGCTGTGCAATACTGGTAGCATTCCACTGCAGCAGTGTTTGGGGTCTAAATATTGTTTAATTACTTTATTAGTTTTCAGCCATACAGAAATTACGATAATTTTAAGTACTCTTATTTTATTATGAAAGCACTCACTCAGACGTTACGGCCAGAGAAACCGGAGCAGGTTTAGGGCACAGCAATTTTACCCGTACACCGTATTTTATAATTAAACCCTTTCTTGCTTTCAAGGCGCTCAGAATTTCTCCATTGTTCACTAGATAGTAAATGCAGTCCCTTACTTTATTCATCATGTCATCGTCTAGATCCATTGGGCTGCAAAAGAGATATATAAGTGAAAACATTCATTGAGATAAAAATGATGTGACTGCAAAGAATACATCGGATTTAAAATACTTGTTTGTGCATGATTGAAAGATCGATACTTACGTGAGTGAATTGATAACGTCAACAAATAGATCCAATGTAGCTCGAGCATGAACTACAGATACCCGTTCCGTTTTCTTTTCAAAGTATTGATACCGTTTCCATAATAAACTGACAACATCCAATGGCCGAACAAAATTTCGATACGTAAGTAGGAAGACTTCACGGAACTTTACATCTATAATAGCACAAGAAAGAAATAATTACCTAATAAATGAACGCCGACAGGTTCGCCAGTACAATGCTCAGGTAATTTTGAATAATCTTTACCACAAGACAAGCGTTACCTTTAAGGTTCGGACTAGCAGCGTACACAATCAGAACGTGAGGTTCTCCGCCTTTGACTTCGGGACCATCACAGGAAGGTTTGCCGACAGTGGTTGAACCATCATTCATTACTAGCATCGTCCCAGCATTGACAATGTACAAATTAGTATCATCTTCATCTAACGGTAAGCTTCGTTGTGGACTTCCAATGGAAGCTGAATCTCCACTGTAAGATTTTATAACAATCACCGCATTAGAATTACAGACATTGAAAGACGTTTGTAAACCTGTGCTCTTCGATTAAATTAAACTAATAAATATGTATGGAAATTTAAAAACAAAAAGACCCCAGTACCCCGTGAAACTATGCGCCGGAGTTAAGACGGGTGCCCCACTTATAGGCAAACTTGCACCAATAGGAATACTGAGGGCACTTTTTGAATTGGGTGGCGAGTTTTCTTGCGTAACAACTAAGTTCAAGGGATGCTCTCCCTGTTCACTCAAAGAGCTCTTGAGAAAAGCCCTACTTTTCTTGGGTGGCAAGGCCGGGGGCTTTGAAATGACTAGACCTAGCCCAGATTTTCCTTCTGAGGATGAGCTGGAAGAAACCACCACAGTCGTCATGGGAACACTAAGTCGATTGTCCACGCTGAAACTAATACTTTCATCAGCAGGAGAAATAATTCGGGGGCCGCTCCCATTTGAAGAGTAGGACGAAGTGTAATGTTGATACGAACTTGAGCTTGTTGCAAAGGAAGTTCGCTTTAGCTCCAAGGCAGTTTGAGATGGTACAGTTAGTTCCATTGGAGATGTGGTGAAGTTGACATCAACTTGGCCGCTGTCACCACCGTAATTCGCAGGAGAGTAGGTTTGTAGTGGAGCTTGGTGAGAGTGCTGGTGATGCAATTTGTGATGGAATTCACTAGAATTTTCACGTAGCTGATGCTGGTAGTGAAAAGAATTTTGATGGTTGTGAAAATGATGATGGTGGTGATTGTGAGAATCGAAATTGTGCATCAGTTCGACATACGCAGTTACTGTAAAAATAAATAAATTATACTACACCATTTTTGTAAAACCAAGAGCCTTACTTACGTCATAATCTCAATACATAATTAAATAACAAGTCTTCCCAATAATAACCCTTCTCCGATAACACTTGCTGTCTTAAGTCTTATATGTATATATCCAATGCAAACGGCATACGTAAACCCTTTACTTACTGAGGCTATGCTTCTTTTTCGGCGGTAGCGGAGGTTTTTCATCGGAATCGAAGACCATTGAAGCACCAACCAAAGTATTTCTTGACTCCGAGTAGCTCATAAACTGTCGCTGCTGAAAGCCATCTCGAGAAATCCCGGCTGAATTCTGTCTGGCTAAACTACTGCAGGAAGACGGGGATAAATTGGACATACCATGCCAGGTAGCCAAATCAATATCTTCCCCTTCTTGAACATTATCATAAGGGGATGGACATCTTAGACTTGAATTTGTGACACCATAACTGCTGGTCAGATGTTGTTGTTGTTGGTGTGGTGAGTACATAGAAAATTCACTCCCTAAAAGAAAATGTCTGATTCGATTTTGTTTTT
This sequence comes from Dicyrtoma fusca, assembly GCA_034695205.1. NCBI lineage: Eukaryota > Metazoa > Arthropoda > Collembola > Symphypleona > Dicyrtomidae > Dicyrtoma > Dicyrtoma fusca. Next base: position 2,119 of record JAQFZC010007121.1, on the reverse strand, counting down.
CAGGTAACTCAGGAGGACTGCAGTCATCTCGGTCAAGCATATTTGTATGATTGAGATTCTCACTAGAGCGCTGTGTCTTTGCTACTTCCGTGACAAAAACATCCGCGTCCGTGTCCGGATCATAAGTGTTCAAGCCCGCTAAACCACCACCTGAATTTGTATTACAACTCGAAACAGAAATCCTATTACCCCCACCACCACCCCCACCACCGGAGTTGCTAGTTGAATTCGGACTTAGCCCTGACTGCTGCGATTGGGCATCTACGAGCAACAAGTTATCTAAGCTACTGCCTAAACTCAAAGACTGCGAATGGGTTGTGGCAGCAGACTGGGATCGGGACTCATCCACTAACAGCATTTTGTCAAGGGAATCATCCGAACCCAGTCGGCAAGAGTCAGAAAAAGTTCGTGTTTTTTTGCCATTAATTTGAAGAATCTTTGATGAAGTAGTAGTGGCTGCGGATGCACTTGAAGTTGAAGTTCTTCCTACATACACTGATGAGTCAGTCCAATTCTGAGATTGTGAATGAGCCCAGTTAGACGAGGATAATTCGAACAATTTGGATGACTGCTGGTGCTCCTGATGCTGATGTATTTGGTAGCGATCGCAATTTCCACTCGGATTGCTTGACCCACTCTCGTTAAATAGCCCTTGCTGCAATGATGAGCGGTGAAGCTGTTGTTGACTGAGGTGAGTCGCAGAGCAAGAAGTGGTACTATTCCGGAACGGAGATGTGGGTCCAGCTGGAGTCGTCGACAAAGATGATTGCTCCAACCACTGACTAAGAAGGCTTGTGGAGTTGTTGTTATTGTTGTGATGATGAAGTGGCCGACTCAATTCACTGTACAGCTGACTCTGACTGTGTTTGTGACTCGAGGGTGCATTTGAAGGAGATGAGGGATTTGGTGACCAGTCTATCGTATCAAAAGACTTTGCAGACCATTGTTTTAACTTTGGTGGTAAAGGTGGTCTGTTTTAGAAAAACAAAAACATTTAATTTTTAATAAATTTGATCCGTCCTATATACATATACTGTGGCAGAGGGGAGTACAGTGAAATGTCCACATTTTTCAAGCCATAAAATACATACTTTTTTTCATCTCTATTTGATTCCAAATTGCACTTCTCCTCCCGGGTACTAATATTAGCTTGACTGGATGTCAAAATGTTGGAAAACAACTTGGGTTCGGAACTTCCACAGTGTGTTTGGGCTGCTTTAGGTGTTGAGCTCACCAATGATGCTTTAGAGCTAGCATTGTGTCCATTCTCTTTTGCCTCTATGAGATTCTTTAGTCTCTGTTCAAAATATTAAAACATTAAATAGTACCTAACTTTTGTTGGAGCTAATACGTTCTCAAATGTCTAACATAACATGGAATGTCGTAACAGAAGTTAAAGCTAAAACGCACGATCAAGGCTTCTCGTGTGGTCTTCAGAGTTTCTTGAAGCTTTTGAAAATATAGTTCCTTCTGAGCATCATCACACTGGTCTTTTAAGAGCAAGACATCCACTGACATCAGAAAATCCGAAAGAGCTGTCTTCACCTGGGAAATTGCTGATTGAAATGCAGCACTACAGGAATCATAATTAGTAGTAATTAATGATTTAGCTGCTTATGCATTAACTACGAACAGATTACAGTTTTTAAATTACACAAAGAATAGGAATACATTCCTTCAAAGTCGCCACACACACACACATACACACGGGGAAAATAAATAATTCAAGCTACTGAAATAATCAATAATTTCACATCAACATTTTGGCAACAGGAGGGAAGATTTTTTCTAGGAAGTTTGTTCCGTTACCCGAAAGCCCGAAACAATTAAAACGTACCTGTCACTCGCTGAAGCTTTCTTGACATCGTTGAGTAAACAACCCATCAAATCTAACATCACATTTGAACTACCACCCAGGAGGTCGACGCAATTCTTTTGGATCAAGCTTTCGACAAATTGAAGTGTTAGGTGGGCCTAAAAATAAAAGTATAAAAATTGTAAAACCAAGTCATTCATCCACTCGTAAAATTATATCTAGGTAATAAGATTAGCTTTCATATCTTTCATCATTTAAACCCACGCACTTCTTTTAAGCGATGAGAAACGGACACGTGAGGTT
>JAQFZC010007120.1:0-11595 GCA_034695205.1 Dicyrtoma fusca | reverse complement strand
TTTCAAAAATAGCAAAACTGATATAAAACCTTTTTCAAAAATAGCAAAACTGATATAAAACCTTTTTCAAAAATAGCAAAACTGATATAAAACCTTTTTCAAAAATAGCCAAGCTGGCAATTACACTTTTCAAAAATTAGAAAACCGGAATTTGAATTTTGTCAAAAATAGAAAAACTGGTAATTGCAGTTTTCCAAATGGGTAAAAGTAGTATTTGCCCTCTACAATATTAACTGCAAAATGGATTTTACACGTTTATTAAGCAAACTCGTAAAAACTATATATGTATGTATTGGGACAAAATTCAAGATGAAGTTAAATGGGACTCTAATTCACAAAATGCTTTTATCCCAAGAATAAAAGTACATCAAAGATTTCATTTTTTTCCCAAACGGCGTAAATAATGGAATATGTTTCACTTTGCATCATCGACAGTACCATGTACTTGGTTTTTGCTTTCTGTAATTGCAGTTGTTTGATTTTGTCCTGCGTTTGAAGGCATAGTCTCGTTGTCTCGTAGTTTTAAAATATTTGTGATAAAAGTCCGAATAATGTGTAGGATTAATCCGTTGATAAAACAAAGCAAAGGTTTACGGTAGCTTCGTTGAAGATTGTGCAGTTTGCTCCTTCACTTCTGTGCCTATCGTAGATAATTACTGGGCACTTGTTTTTGTTGACACAGCAGCATCGTTTGCATAATTTGAAATTAATTTCTTTGTAGATTTTAATTACGTAATATCATGTAAGTATCCATCCTGAAATTGCTTGCTAATGTTGTCTGTCTGATGCGCATTCATCCTTTCATCTTTGTAGATGGCACTTTTCGCTTTCTTCTTGAACAAGTGCATAAGAGCTGAGATTGCAGTGCTTGGCGTAGTTTGGTTTAAGAGCGCATTTCATTACCGGATGAAAAGAAGACTTAGCAGTTACAAAATCGTTGATTAAAACTTGCTACAATGACTCTGTGTACTCTTGGAGATTTCTTTCGAAATTAATTATCTCGTTATGTTAAGAAGCAAGTTGAGGATAGGGATGGGGCCGACTTAAATTCCAAGAAAAAAATAAAAATCCAAAAATATGCTAAAGACGCAGAACATTTTGAAATCCGGGTAAAAATTCGTTTTGCTCCTTCAGGCAGGCTAAATGAGGAGGGATGCGATACTCTTAATTGAAATTTTAATCTAAAGGGAAGTTGGCTCATGAGACGTTGATTATGTTGACAGTCATAAGCATTCGTCCTAATAATAGGGCACACTCGCCCCACCAGAACTCACAAAGACGCTCATGAAGAAAGGAGAGAAAGAAGATGATGAGAGTGAATTATGAAAATTAAAAGGCAATCTTCTTTTTCTACCAGCATCATCTCTTTCACTCTCTTCATCTTTTATCCACATCATTTCCCCATGCACTATTGTTGCATTCTTCCAAGGACTAACTTAACTTGAGGAGACGTCCATAAATCACGCTTCAATTTTATGACAAAATTGAAAAATTAATTATCACTTTAATTAAAGTTTTACAATAAGAATTACAAGAATATTTTCCTCAAATTCTTTTTGTTGTTTTTGTCAAATATAACTTATGAGCATCCCCTTTTGGTCGGATTGGGAGATGGAAGTTGTGAGGACAGATGTGGGAGTCCAGTGGAGATTCTTTAGCCTCCGTAATATCCGCCCATCCAAGTCATTCCCATAAGGACGTAAATCTGGACTTTCTGGACGTTAATAAAAATAAAAATAAAAATAAAATTATCCCTACACTCAAACTGCATGAATCACAGGCCACAAAAAAAAGAATCCGGCTATCCCAAGCAGCCGCCCACAACCCACGCGCATTTTCACATGGGGGCTCTGCATAAATGGCGTCTTTAAATCTGTCCTATCAAAATAACAAGTCCACAGACAAAGTTGTATTCCCATACTCACAGCATTGCATTATTGCGCATTGCATTCCATTTTCATCTTTTTAGTCACAAGAATTCTAGGGCAGAATAATTGTCCTCCAGAACACGCGCCGGCAAATGTGATTTTTATGTATTTCGAATTTCGACATTTTTACATAACAAAGCATAGTACTTTGCGGTGTCTACATACATTAACTACTTGAGTACGTGAGACGGCAGTATTATAATATTTAAGCCGTTTCAAGGCTGGAGGTATTTTTTTTAGAAAAATTCAAACTATTTCCGTGTTAAAATGTGCAGAAAAATAAATAGTAAAGAAAACAACTCTAGCCATCCCAATTTGTTAGCCATTTATTTCCCTAATAATGTAGAGAAAAACCTAAAAGGCTGACCTTAATTCAAATTCTGATTTATTTATTACTCACTGGAAACGGAAGGAATAAGCGTGTATTACATAGAAAGGAAAGCATACAAGGTTTATGCATGTTTAGGATTACTACCCAAAGAATTGCGAGGAGCGTACGTAGGAGGGTAGAACGTATAAAGCCCACCAAAATAATATGTAAACAGTAATATGCTTGGTCCATAAAGTCCCAGAGAGAAAATCCAAAATAAAAGCGCATTTGGCAATATTTTGTGGGAAGGGAAGCTCGAAAAAGAGTTCTGGTGACATTATTGTAAAATGCATAAGTCGGGCCATAAATTATTGCAATCATGCTTGGGCACAAAGTAAAAGGCTAATCCGCTACCAGTGTGCAAAGGCAGAGAGCCGAAGATACTCTGCGTCTCCCAGTGCATCTCATTATCCTTTAATCACCGCTTAGTTTACTCACAGATCAACCTGTGGCCACAGATAGCATTTACAAAATCCATGAGATCACAGTTTCCTCGCAGAACCCAGTTACACACACACAGTACAGATATTAGCAATCGCGTCTAACTTCCGTCGAATGTGAAAGGAGGGTAAAAAGAGATGGTATATAGCTACCCGGTTTACTATTTGCAAAAAATGTGAATACTAGTTTCATAGCATTACAAAGTTGCAAATACCGGCTTTTAAGTTTTTAAAAAGTGCACAGAATGGGCTTCAGTTATTTAGTAAATTAGATTTGTAAAAGCCGGTTTCATCATTTTATTGACACAATGGAGAATTCTCAAAATAGTTTTAACATTTCCATTCACTACGCGCACTATGAATCTGTATGAGGATATTCTGTTATGGGTGAAACTACCAAAATGCAACACGAATGAAATTCAATCAATATACAGAATTTTGATACTAGTTGCGTTTACTAGATTCCACAAGTTTACTCACGTACAAATATCCTATATTGAATTCTTATGGGGTGACAGTATCTTGAGTAATAATTTAAAGTGTACTAATCTTAATAATAACATTAACTGAATTAAAAATAAATTTTGAAGTAGGTTTATTAATTTTAATGTGGGTCTCTAAAGCGGCGGTCAACGGGCAAGCCGGAACATGGATTCGGAATAGTTGGTTGAAATAGTAGTTATTTCATTTCCCTACTTAAGATGCAAAATGACGCTTATCCAATACGGCTTAAAAGCAAAGTGACGCCCAGCCAAAACGTTAAGATGCAAAATGTCGCATATCCATTATCACCATTATTTCGTACGCTGGTCAACGCCGAAACCTAAGTCGTGCTTCCCAGTGCTAACATTGGGCAGCACTAGCGCCACTTCTACTAGTAACGCACCATAACCCAATCAGTAACGCATTATAAGCGTACTAGTAACGCATCATAAGCCTACTAGCAACGCATCATAAGCGTACTAGTAACGCATCATAAGCCTACTAGCAACGCATCATAAGCCTTCTACTATCGCATCATAAGCCTTCTACTAACGCATCATAAGGCTTCTACTATCGCATCATAAGCCTTCTACTAATGCATCATAAGCCTTCTAGTAACGCATCATAAGCCTTCTAGTAACACATCATAAGCCTAAAAGTGACGCATTACAAATCTCTTAGTAACGCATCATGCACCTATTAGAAACCCATTATATATCTACTACGAACCCATTATATCCTATTAAAAACCCATTATCAATGTAATGAAAACTCATTATAAACCTATTAAAAACCCATTAAAAACGTATTGGAAACTCAGTACAAACCTATTATAAACTCATTAAAAATGTATTGGAAACTCATTTTAAACCTATTAAAAACGCATTGGAAACTCATAAACCTATTAAAAACTCATCTTAAACATTAAAAAAATCATTATACTCAAACTTAATGCATCCCATTAGAAAGGCATTAGAATTCGGGTAGAACCCTATTATGCACGTGTTAGAAACCTATTAGAAACAGGTTAGAAATCTATTAGAAACAGGTTAAAACGCATTAGAAACAGGTTAGAAACCTATTAGAAACAGGTTAAAAACGCATTAGAAACAGGTTAGAAACCTACAAGAAACACATTAAACACACCTCAGTGGGTTCCCAATGGTTGTTGTTGTATTAGAAGGCTAGCACTGGACAGCTCTAAGTTTCGGCGGTGACCAGCGCATGAATTAATGCGGTGGTAGTGGATATGCGACATTTTGCACCTTAACGTTTTTGCCTGCGCGTCATTTTACTTTTAAGCCGAAATGGATAAGCGTCATTTTGCATCTTAATAGACGATTCATGACTTTGGACAGATTTCATCGTTGACATTAGTGTTGGATTCCATTTCCGATATTTATTATGGATTTTTAAAAAGAAATTTCTTGGAAGCAGATTACAGCAACAAAATACAAAAAAAAGAAAAAGGTAAAGCTATTTCACAAATTGCCAAACGCGTTGTTAATTCAAGACGTAGCAACGATGAGGACGAGGGATTTGGAAATTAAAAAATCAAAAGATCAAGTGCAACCTGCCTAAACACATTTCCAAAGGATTCTATTCCAGGACGTGACATTTGAAGGCCTCCTCATAGATTAGATACCGGAAGAGCCGAGATGAGTCTCTACATATGAGAGGAATTAATTATTTTTTAGGTGTAATCCTGCCTAATGGTGAAAGTAACTTTGACTGCTCTGGAGGAAAGCCTGCGGGCTGGAAGTTGGTTACACTGGTTGGGATTACGTATCTGTGCCTGTGCTGTGTGTTTATTGTGGGTATGTAGTGCTATAAAGCACTATAGAGTGTAGAGGGAACGGAAGAGGGATCTGAAGGAGCGTCTGAGTGTAAACATGCTGTGGATGTCCATTGCATCCCCCAACGTCACCGCATCTTCACTTATCCCCGCTTCTGTCCCTTTAACAACCAGAGATTAGTGCAGCTCGAGTAATTGCCTCCAGAAACCAAAGCCCCGCATCCACACCACATCAACAGCCTCACGTCTCCACACTCAAGAGGCAAAAGTATGTCTCTGCTTCTCAACTATTATTACAAGTACATAGTGGGAATGTCTGGCATTCATCCAAAGTATTTGTAACAAGGAGCAAACTTCTTGTACGTCTTTTTAAAAATGTTCCAAATGTCCTATTATGTAACACGCTTTTTAATGGGAGCGAACGGCTCTATTTACGAGATTTTAAAAGATGCAAAATATAAGGAAGTGCATTTTTTGATAACATGTAAATTTGATATTTTGGACGTTTTCAAAAACATGCTTGTGTCAAGTTTTACATAGTTTTGGAAGGTAGTAAAGGTGATATTTCCATGTTTTTAAAAAGGGGCAAAATGTCATATTTACATGTTTTTCAAAAGGGGCAAAATATCAGATTTACATGTTTTTCAAATGGGGCAAAATATCAGATTTACATGTTTTTCAAAAGGGGCAAAACGTCATATTTACATGCTTTTCAAAAGGATCAAAATGTCATATTTACATGCTTTTCAAAAAGGGCAAAATGTCATATTTACATGCTTTTCAAAAGGGGCAAAATGTCATATTTACATGCTTTTTAAAGTAAAACGTCCTGAACGAGTTTTTGTAAAAGGTAAAATGTGATTTACTGACGATATGACTTGTTTTGCTCCTTAAGTCAAGATATGAGCTTCCAGTCTGTCACTCTCCATTTCACTCTGAGTTGACTGGCAGACTGACTGCCTTTCGTACAAGCTTTGCTGTTTCTTGAGCTTTCCCTTTGGTTTCCAGCGGAGGGAAAGGAAAGAAAGGAATGGGGAAAATTCTTAAAGGGGCTGTTCATATATTACTACGTTTGCATTGTTTTGTTCTAATAATCCGTTACTTACCTTCCGCACGACTGAAACTGAAGTTGGTAATAAGACTTTGTCTAAATTTTTTTAACAATTTATTTCATATTTTTCAAAGCGCACTTTTTGCCATTGCCAACGTAAAGTTCGAGGAACGTAATTTATAAATGTCCCCTCAAGATTTCGAATCCAAAGGGATTTAAGTAGAAACAACAGGCACTCCAGCCAAGCATTTGTCACAGAGTCTCCCACAGAGAAGCATCAGGACGTGTCGTAGACACATTAGCAGAGTCCCAACATTTAAAAAACAATTTATTAACTCGTCTTACAAGTTAATTACTATTAAAGCATCGTAAAAACCAATTTTAAAAGTACATAATATACTTACAACCTTGTTCATTCCTACTTAATTTCTTTTTATTTTCGAATCAAAATTTAATTCTACTACGCAATACACCATCTTTTTCCATCCCTTACAATAATTTATTACAAAATCACATTTAAATTTTTAACGAAAACAGATAAAAGATCAAAGATGGCAACGGAAAAATTAAATGTGCTGCAACCAACTCTGTTCACCCTCAGCTGCAGTCTTCTCCTCGTAGTTTTGTTTACGTGGCAGGTAAGGGCACATTTTAAATTTTGATTCTTTTGATTTGAGCTTCATTCTGAATTCCCTTATTTTTAAAGTTATGGATTTTAAAAAAGTATAGGAAGTTACTGATTTGAGAAACTGTGCTAATTTTTAATCTATGAATTTTGAAAGAGTTTTTTCAAAGATTATCCCATCTAAACGGGCATTTCTCTAACAGTTCGCTAATTTTGTATTTTTGTCGCAAAATGTTTTGGTGGCAAAAATATAGTTCAATTATCAGAGCTATTTTCAAAATCTGTCTTTTAAAAACAAAATTAATTAATAGTTTGTAAAATCATCATCCAAAGGGTGTCGCTTGAAAATAATGCAGTAAATATTTTTGAAATAAATTAGAAATAGAAAAAAGATTTTTCACCTTTTAGCCGATCAATAAAGAACTAACTGGTAATTTTAAAAGCACAATTTTCGAATTTTTTGAAAATTGGTTAGGTACTTTGAAAATAGTTTTTGCGCAAAAAATGTTTGTAAATTACAATACTGCGAAAGCACAATAGTATTTCAAACACTGGATAACTGTCATTAAACATAGTTGAAAAATGGCAATACGTGGATTAACGACTTTCCAAAAATGCAAAACAACCATTTAACGTGTTTCAATAGAGCGAACCGACGATTTACGTCTTCGAAAAAGTTCAGAACTACCAACTAACGTTATTCACGGAGAGGGAAACAAAGGTTTACTTTCTCGAAAAAAAAACGGCCATTTAACGTTTTTCAAAGAGAGCGAAACGACCATTTAACGTTTATCGAAGAAGAAAAACAACATAACACGTTTTACGATTTTCAAAAACTGTAAAATGACGATTTACACATTAAAAAGTACAAAACGGTCGTTTTACGTCTTTTAAAGAGAGCAAAACGAAGGTTTACATTTTTCAAAAAGTGCAAAATGGTCATTTAACGTTTTTTTAAATAAAGCGAAACGTTGATTTACACTTTTCAAAAAGAGCAAAGCTATCATTTAACGTTTTTTAAAGACAGCGAAACGTGCAAAACATTGTTTTTCAACACCAAGTACCAATAATTGTCGTATACAATGGAAAATATTGAGAACAGAGTCAGAAAGATAAATCAGTCAAGTTACAAAAACTCATTCTAATGCTATACATTAATACATACTACAAGGTATTAAGTATCCAAGAAGTTGTTATTGCCTGTTATTTCATTTACACTAAATTTACGTAAGGACTTTTTAATGGAATCAACACTGACATTTAGAACATTACAAACATTGTCAAGGTGTAAGTTCCGCCACCACAGAGCTCTGCATTTAAAAGATCGAGTATAGTAAGCAGATTTATCGTTATAATATATAACTATGTTAGAAGGTTTATTACTACTCCTTTTTCTGCCTGTAGTACCTACCACATACAATTGCTCTAGGAATTTAACATTACATTTTCATTATATGTAGTATATGTAGTAGGTATTTAAATTTAAACATAATAGAGGAGTACCGAATTCTCGCCTTCACGGATAAGAGATTAACAAGTTCTAAAAGATATATGTTCAATACATGTTTTGTATGAAAGCCATTGCGTACACAGTTATAAATTAGTTTTAAATGTGTTTTGTAAGGACTGTATATCAGTATTACTAACTACCCCCCAAATAGGTAAGCCATAGTCCACAATAGTTATTACAAATGATTTGAGATAAAAGTAAAAAGTTGGAAAAAAGGTAATATAACGTTTAAGTCTATGTATTTATAACACCAATGGCAGTAGTCATTCGTTTTTGGACATAGTAATAGTGCTCTTTGAAATTTAGATTAGCGTCAATGATAATATGAGGTATCGAAATGTGTAATTACACTTTTTTGAGTCCTATCAGTACCGTCACATACAATCTTAAAATCCTCTGCAATAATGTCATTTGCCTTGTTTGTGTTTATCTTCATGCCTACAGAGTTGAGAGTAGCAAACGGCACGAGTCACTAATTGTTTTATGGTTTACATACAATACCAAGTCATCGGCATATAATACATACAAAATAGCTTTTTCAATTACATTGTACATTGGGTCAATATATAATATAAATATGAGTGGACATAGTGTCGAGCCTTCGGGTACACATTGGAGTAATGTCGAAGAATCCAGAATCGTTATACTGACTGATATTAAAATGACTGTCTTATAAATAGCTAATTAAAAATTTAAGCATATCACTGCTTAAGGATCAAAATGGCGCTTATTCAATACTTCTTAAAAGAAAAATGACGCACAAGCAAGGGCTTAAGATGCAAAATGTCGCATATCCAATGCATCCATTATTTCATGCACTAATTACTATAGCCAATAATTGTGGAGATGGATGTACAACATTTTGCATCTCAAGCAGCGATACGGCCATTTATACTACATTCATTTAACCCTGCTAAAAGAGTAGGAAATACAATTGTTGTTGTATTCTACAATGACAATTTGTGTCACATTTCAACTCTCGAGTTTAAACTCACGGCACATATGTACAGACATCCCGGAATTTTTCAATTTGACAAATATGCTAATAATCCGACACTTCCTTCTCCACTGTCAAGACAAAGGAAAAGGAAGTCAAGACTGAAATAAAACACCAAATCAAGACTAGAACAATACTGTGTAAAATAGTGCCGAAACCAAAACCCTGGTAGCAGCAGACAGGAGATCCCTGACACTTACAAAAACACTACAAAAGAAATCTCAAGAATTTCAATTCAATGGGCAGCAGGCAAAAAAATATAAGACAAATAATCAAAGTGTAAAGCTGTCTTTCTTTTTTTTTTTTTGGCTTTTACTTGCGCTCAAGTTTTCCTTTTCATTTCCCTTCTGGCACTCAATCCCCTTGAATTTCTCAACTGCCGACTTTGCCTAGGAAATGTAGCAAGTTTGTGTTTGTAGTGGAAAGTGAGTGGGTTTCAAAGCTATGGAATTCTTAAGACAATAAAAAAAATACCAATTTCTTACACACTCGAATATCAGGAGTCAAGTTTCAGCTTCCAGCTTCCATTTTAATACCCAAAAAAATGGTAAAAGCTAAGAAAGCTGGAGGGAAAGGAGGGCCTTGCCTTGAGAGATTAAAAAAAATCGGAAATTAAAAGCGAAAGAGATCGAACAAGTGTTCGTCATACTTTTTGTGGGCTTGAACATAATTTTATCGAATTTCTTGCAAGTATATTTTTTCCTATTCGGTCCCTGTCTTCCCAAAAAAGCTCATCATAATATGACGGAATAGACAGGCTTGAGTCTCGTCCATATGTACGTGACGTAATAGATTAATCAATTTCAAAAATAGTGGATGGATGAAAGTTTTCACTTTGCTTCATTTAATTTAATTTGATTTGATGGTTTTGATTGATTTTTTTTCTCCTTCTGCTTTATCATCCTCCATGTGTTTCCATAACTCAATCTGTGAGATAATAAAAGTTGAAAAATTCCCTGCCTCAGCACATTCTCTACTTGCGACTTCCATTCCAGTTTCAACTTTCAAATTAAGGTCCAGTCACATCGGCAGCATCGTAATATACTTACTAATAGTACGTAATAGTATCTTGAAGATTGCTATAAAAATTGAGGAAAAAATAATAATGAGGGATCCATTTCTCTCTACTTGGGTTTCCCTCTGCACTGTGCAAGCAATCCTAATCTCATTAATATAATAATGCCCAATTTTTATAATGGATTTTGTGGGGTTGCAAGAGTGCAATTTCATTGAAATTTTGAGAAGCATTTTGACTTGAGAAGCAAAATGACGTATTCAAGTTTTATCACCATTTTTTCTTATAACACTACATATTTTAAATGTTTCATTTTATTTAGTGAGCCTTTTACTTTTTTGATCATTTACAAACCTCATCCATTAGTGCTACCTCTGACGCTGTTGTTCTTTTCCCATTATTCTTATTTTTCATTTTATGTGGAGTTTGGTGTTCTGCACTGCTGTTGCATGAGACTGACAAGTGACAATATTGACTGAGCGTGATGGAGCACTTGATTGTGGGATGGGGCCGGGGATATCTTATTATATTTTTCATAAAGCATAAAACATATGTACATTTAAACGTTTAGCTGAAGAAATCGGGCAGAAATTAATGCACTAGCACCAGCCCTTGGCAACCTAACTGATAAAAAGAGAAGATAAAATTACTGACTAATAAAGTAATGATTGGAAACTTACTGGGAAACATTGCCAGTTATATTTCCCACGCTATTTCTTTTAGACTGACTAGCTATGAATGTAATTAAATGTATTCGGAAGTATAGGAACTGGAAGCCATGGATATAAATGCATTACAAAAATGTTTATTCCACAAGTTAACTTTTTAAAAAAGGCTAAAACTAGAAATTGTCATTTACAAACAGGTAAAAATTAGAAATTAAAATTTTCAAAAACATTCAAAACTACTAACTAGCACTTCCAAATGTTCAGAACGAGATATTACTATTTTCAAAAAATGTGCAACTAGAAATTGCCATTTTCAAAAACATTCAAAACGTGTAGCCAACGCTTCCAAAAAGGTCAAAACTAAAAATCAACATTTTGAAAAACATTTAAGACTACTAATTAGCATTTTCAAAAATGTAAAATCTAGAAGCTACCAATGCAAAATAGAAATTGCAATTTCCAGAAACACTCCAAACTTGTAGCCAACACTTTCAAATGGGTCAAAACTAGAAATTAAAATCCCCAGAGCTCTTTTCACGTGTCATACTTTCATTGAGGGCACAGAGGGCTTTGCTAGCGTGACCTTGTGGTGTCGTGACTCGTGCTGATGAATTCTTCGTGTGAATGAGTCGTTCATAAGGGGTGATGCAAAAAATACATAACGCAGTTTGGGGTCGATAGTAGTATCAAAAAACGTTACAGATCGTTACCGG
>JAQFZC010007119.1:0-11596 GCA_034695205.1 Dicyrtoma fusca | reverse complement strand
TGAAGCCAGGTCTGAGGCTGGAAATTTCCATTCCAGTCTGCAGTCCTAACCGCTCACCCAAGCACGCCTGCTTAAAATGTGAATATCCTACTTAGCACTTTTTAAAAACGTTACTAAAATCTATAGTACCTTCTCAAAACGTTCACAGTTCAAAGAATGATTAGGTAGTCCAGTAAGTTCACTAGTCAATTTCCTAGTCTGATTGTAAATAACACTTTAGAATGGGTCACTTCATCTGCATTTTGCAATGGTATCTCCATGGCTGACATGAAAGTAGACCACGATTTAAGGACAAACCGAGGTTTTATTCTCTCTTTGCATGCTTTCATTTTGGACTTTGCTTCTTAAGAAATTTTTAACTTCAAATTACTTCCTGGCACTCTCTGTCTATTCAGAACAAATACCTAACCTTTAAGGAAAAGTACTATGTATTCAATTAGATTCAGGATACTCTTAGAATTTTACATTATTTGTTATAAAAAACATTTAAATATTTTAGTATTGGAAACATATTTTCAGTTCGCATCAAGTATTGTCATGTTAAAATGCAAAACATTCAATTACACTGAATATAGATACCTACTTTTACTGTTTAGATACGTGGATAATTGAATACTGTTGACTTTAGGCATTTTTGAGGATTTGTGAAAATATTGAGGATTTTGCCAATGATTCGTCTGCTGAATACTAATTTTAGGTATTTAAAAGAAGCTATGGGAATAATGTCTCAGGGAATGTAGGTAATAATTGTTCCCAAAAACATTGGAGATGAAAAAATGTTCCCAAGCTCCACTTAGGAAAAAATGTTCACGAGTGCGAAAACAGAATAGGCATGTGTGGGTGATATAAAAATGTTATTTTTGCTTTACTTTGTCGTGTAACGAAACCCGAATTAACCAAGACCCTAGTTAATTACTACCTGACGAATTACGGTGTAAAAATTTAAACGTGCTACTAAATGTCTGCAATTGCATACTACATAAACCTAATTTTTACAATAATTTTAATTAACTTAATAATGACTGTTTATGACTCAAGTAGCATTCTTGGTAGTGGAAGCTTTTTTTTAATTGCATTTATGGATATAAGATTCAATAATAATTCTTCTTGTTTCATTGGGACGATCAAACTAATCACTGGAAAATGGAAAACAGTTGAGAGTTTTCGTTTACCTTTATTATATTACAAAATCTGGATTTCCATAACTTTATATTTTACCCGTAAACATCAACACTTACTCTTTGAAAACTACTTGTGCTTTCAATGCTGGCAAGTGAAGAATATCTATACCAATACAACGAGTACAACAAAATGACATACAACAGGATTTGGTGGCATGTGTCAATCGAAACACAGGGCGTACAAGAAGGCAAAAGAATACTTTCACATGAGTAGAAACGGATCCAGTGATCAGTAGTGTTCAGCACAGTCATCGTAATTTCAAGTTATACCCTTTTTGAAAGGGGTTGTTTCTAGCTTTTACCTTTTTTAAAATGGTGGTTTCTACTAGCTAACGAAACTTTCTAGTTTCGAAGGTTTTTGAAAAAGTTGATTCCTAACTTCGATCGTTTTAAAAATGCATGTTTCTACGTTTTTGAAACCATTAATTCCTAGAATAGGCCGTTTTGAAAAATTTTATTCGTAGAATAAACACACTCTTGTATTGCATTCTTGCCATTGTTTCTCAGTTCCGAAAAGGAACAAGTTTGTTCCTTCAATTACTGTTTTTACAACTTCTGTCTCCACACAAATATATATGTAAATGATAGGAAACTGAATGCAGATCCAGCTGCACGCTGGCAGGCGCGTATAGTTTTATTCGAGTTTTTATTTGTATTGACTTTTGTATACGCACACATTTGAATAATAGAGAGAAAGACAAGCTTTATTAACAAAAAACAAAGTCATCACTGTCCTCCAACGAGAATAGCCCAATGGACTCAGTATACGAATCAGAACAACAATAATAATAATAACCTAATCCAGAATACTATGAAAATGAAATGGACTTGAACCTGAGAATTTAATTTCCAAGCTGTAAACCTGTATTTATAATAATACGATAGGACGATATGTTCTTCACCAAGGATGTCAGGATCTATTCTTCGAGCTTCAATTAAGTATCTTCGGTAGAACATATCATCTAGACTAACCGTATTGTTCTACCGAAGATATTTAATTATACCTCAAAAATATTAAGTTTACTGTACTTAAAATGAAAGTTGAGATCTGTAATCTATTCTCCATTTCCCTTAAAATGATGTATTACACGATAAAATTTAAGTGGGGCTGCGCCCTACTTATTTATTATCAATTTTTAAAATTTTCAAAAACCGAAAAATTTCAAACCTAAATTGCAACCGGTAACTCACGCCCGAACGAGGCGTGCATTATATCACTTTAAAGGTTATCGCATGCAGAACAGAAGCTATGCAGATTCATTAAAATGAATTAATACTTAATCCAACATTTGTGCGTGCAAAGTCGGTTTTTCCAGGTTTCTTCGACATTTTTCCAAAAAATTCATTTGAACATGGTATTCCAAAACTAACTTCCGATCTGTAATCTCCTTCCCATTTCCGTCAAAATTACTCGACCGCATTGATCCAAAATTAGGAAAATGTTCTTCAACCCTGTTATTATACCTACTTTTAGTAATGAATAAAAAAACTGCTCCAAGCAACACAATCATCCGAGATGGATTCTGGATACGAATTAATTTATTAGTCTTTTCTCTCTCATTCTAACACACAGTTAGAGTTAACGAATGGTTACATCATACAAGTTGAATAGCCGGCCATGGCATGGTCTGAGTATTACTGCTAAATCAGCGTTCAGGTGATTATCATACACACATCCGTCCTTATTAACTTATATAACTACAAGCCTGATTGCATACATGCTTATATTTCAAATTCATCAAATGCTAATCTCATCATAAATAGTATCTACAGGGTGTACAGGAAGCTATTCATGGCACATTTTAACAAAAACATTTTGTATAAAACGGTTTGTATGTGACGGGCGTTTTAAATTAGTCAAAACTTGTTCTCACAGAACAACAAGTGTCGAGGTTTTCGAATAAACAAGAAAATAAGTACATTACATATGTACATATGTACTACAATTCGCAAAAGCGAAAATCGCTGCTAACACTTTAACAGTTATTTGGTGGTAATCCCACAACTGCGGGGTTTTACGTGAAAACTGAACGTTTTGGATGATTTTGGCTGCGTGGACCAATGTTAGGAATTTGAGGGCAGATATTTCATTCCCAGTCAGACATTTGCATTTGGTAAATTGATACAAAAATTATATCTTTACGAAAGTACGTTGGGCTATCCTTATTGGAGAACAGTGATGACTTTGCTTTGTTAATAAAGTTTGTCTTTCTCTCTGTTTGCAGTTAAGCAAGGTTGTACATCGAATATATTTATATTGAGTTTTCTTTGTCCTGGAAGCATAAGCGATCTTAATGGGAACAAGTACTACCATGTATCAGTAGACGATTAATGGCACGCTAAAATAATTCGTAAATCAATAACAAATGTGCCTAAGCCAAATACGGACCACACCCAAGACCCAGTGCAAAGGTGGACTGCATAAGCATTCATTTGCAAAACATTTGCTTATGTGGATTCTATGAAATATATTCAACGCAACTGAACATATGTACTAATCGCTTTCAGAGCTTATTTTTGTACCAAAATGGCTTCAAAAACAGTATCTTTACTACAATCACGAATTCCACAAATATTTTGCAAAACGAGTGACTCAAAACTTCCGACTAACGGACAATCTGTTAGTAAAAGTACTAGTAAGACCGAAACCATTGCATTCTATAGTACGATATCGAAACAGGTCCGGCCCATAGTACTTTTGCTTCAAGTTTTTGGAGGGTATCCCATCCATTATAATGACAATGAATTCCACAGTCAAGCATTTCTGAATCAAACTACCGCTAAAGGTGGAAACGATAAAATTCCCGCAAAAAGCCATCATTACAATTCGTCCGTCTTCCATTGGTCATACCCTGGAAGCTGGTATGCGTATCTTCTTAACATTTTGAGTCTATTTGTCGTTGTAACTTTCATCTTTAATTTTGGGCTTAACATCCCTTTTCCAGTAACAGTGTAAGTACTTACGTGGATATTCCTCTTAAACCTTGAATGCTAAAAATACGTTTAAAATTGATTTCATCGAATGTTCTAATTGTAACGCATTTTTTAGCTACTCTTGTAACGCATTCTTTAACTCGTCTGGACCTGAAAAAGCAAACTACGCCAGTGCTGGAGTGATTGCTGCAGCAAACTTGAGAGTAGTTGAAATCATCCTTCTATTTTGTAATTCTATTCAACTCGTGGATTGGCTAAATAATTGGGGATCCTTTGAGCAGAAGTTTCTGAAATGTTTTCAAAAATGGGATATAGAATTTAAATTCAATCTCAAACCATTCTTGCATTTCGTCTATTTTTTCTACTTGGCTTTCCCGGTGGGCGTTTGGGTGTTCGCTTCAGTCTTATTTACGTTTCCATGTGGGAATGGCGTCATGGAAATAGGAATTTTGCACTGGAGCGCACTTGTGTTGTGGTGCTATCCTTATATGGAGGAGTGCAAAGTACTCATTATGTTAAAGACCACAGAAGTTGCTTTTAAACAGGTTGAACAATTATTGATTTATTTACATTTTAAATTAATGAAGTTTGTTTAAAGAAATCAAAGATTGATTGTGAT
The DNA here is from genome assembly GCA_034695205.1 of Dicyrtoma fusca. NCBI lineage: Eukaryota > Metazoa > Arthropoda > Collembola > Symphypleona > Dicyrtomidae > Dicyrtoma > Dicyrtoma fusca. The sequence continues at coordinate 6,862 of JAQFZC010007119.1, read as the reverse complement.
GTACAACAGATTCGGATGGGAATTGAAGAAAGTGGCAGTAAAGCACAGCATATAGCAATAACACCTTCTAACGTTGTTTCATGGAGAACATTAATTGGAGAAGGCCGCGAACAAACTGCGCTTGCGTGTCAGTACTTGAAAAATCAAATTCTGCTATCCTTAGTAGATACAATAATTTTCTGCACACTTGGGCTCTCCTACACACTAATTGCGATTTCTGAAGGGAACGTGCTTTCCGAAATTAATTCAGGGATTTTAATTTTAACCACTTACTACTATGCAAGCTGCTTGGGCTGTCTTATGATTAAAATTTGGGTTGCAGAAAAAATACCTGCAGAGGTAAGGTGGGGTTACTTTTTTGCAACAATAAATAATAAAATAGAAAATTACCCCATATGTATAACTGTAAATTGCTTCGACGGATTCTACTGTTTGGTATTTATTTGCAGGAACAACTCATGGCAAAAACAATTCTTAAAGTAGAAGCTGCATGTGGTCAAAACCAGGTTGCAGCAACGAAGAAAGAAGTAAATTATTTTATAAAAATAAAAATATATTATTATTAAGCCACATTTACGTAATTTAGTTTACTTTTACGTTAACTGTGATATGCCTCAATATTCTGTTCTTGCATTTCAGCTGAAGTTTTTGCACACGATGATAATTCAGAATCAAACAATCCTTAGCATTGGAAATTATTGTGTTCTCAACAAAACGTTACTGTTGCAGGTATCAAATTAAATTAACATTCATTGAGCTATACCTACATGTAGCACTGCCCATGTATAACTAGATATATAAAATATTTTATTAGATTTGCGGGCAAGTAGTAACCTACCTAATTGTGATAATGCAATTTCGAGACAGTGGGCGGGGCAAGGAACACAATCCAATTTAACTAATTACTGAAAATGCTTTAATCGTTTGTATAATAATTTTCACGCCATGTGGGTTTGTAAACATTGTGTAACTTGTCTGTATGAACAAGAGATGAAATCGATTAATAATTGCAAACGTAGTCAAACTAATAAACAAAAATACTGTTGTCCACTATGAGTTACAAAATTATTTCATGACAGAAATAAAGCAAACGTCAATGCACTTCAACAAAAATACATCTTAAATCATGAATTTAAAATCCAGCCCCTGGGCAAGGAATCCAACGCACAAAGTGAATATGTCCGTAGTTTCTAAAATTGAGGTTAACAGTAGTGCCTATAAAGAGGTTAAATCAAAACCTAGAAATCATAAAACATCAATAATACTGCAATTAAAACCTCTGATGAACAGGCTACAATTTCTCGGAGGATATCCGATTGGATTCTCGACAAATAATGAAAATAAGTTTTACTGCAAAACGACCTATTGGCAATGGATAGGAGCAGGCATCTGGTACGCATGCGTCATCAAAGTCCTTAGTGTGCTTTCTTTATTGACATTTACGTGCAATATCAACTTAGACATCGAGTTTCCGGGAAAATTGTAAGTTTAAATTATTTTCGTTTCGTTAAAGAAAACATAACCTAACTTATTAAAACTTTTTCTAAGTTATATTGCCTATGGTTAGTTTTGCTTAGCAAGTTAGTCCCTAACAAGTACACATATAGTACGAAGCAGTACAATAATTGTACGTATGTGTTACTTATTATATTTTGTTTTGTATTAAATGTATAGATTAAGCTGGAACCGAGCCCTTAAAAATTATACGAATGCCGGCTCCGAACGATACGTTAATGCATCCGCTGTTGCTGGAATAGCTTTGAGAATCATGGAAATAACTTTGTTATTTTTTCACACCGGCTCATTCGTTTGCTGGCTTAACGCTTGGACAAGTTTTGAAAAAGAATTTTCTGACTACTTCACAATCAGCTCCCAAATATCTCTCGTCTCTTCAAATGTTGATGTCAAAACATTCACACGTTTTCTTCTTTCTTTCTGTGTAGATGCTCCCGTTCTATTTTTGGCCGCTGGAACAGTCTTCTTAAGAGATGGCCTCATAGTGTATCACGTCCCCTTCTTGAGTTCAATTGTCTTTGCATTTGCAGCAATAGGGATGTGGGCTTACCCCCTTCTGGAAGATTGTAAAGTAATAACTATTTTGAAAACAACAACTGCGGCAATTAAACAGGTAATACAAGTGCAGAATAATGTTTCAAAAGGGAATACAAATGTTTGAAGTGTTTTGCAATTTAAGTTTGGGTTAATCAATAGGTTCGAATAGTATTTAAAGACAAGAGCGAGTCTAAGGAGTGCTGTTCTGTTGACGTGGTTGGATGCAGGCAATTAATTAAACGGATTCGCCAGCAGACGGCGCTGGCTTCGGATTATATTAAAAGCCAACAAATATTGCTTTTAGCGGAAGGTATCATTTGTACATCGCTAGGCATTGCTTTTCTACTCCAAGAACTTGGGAACGGACGCTTCAGTTCCTTAGCGACATCCGGGGATTTACTCGGCACTGTCTACTTCTGTTTCACTTGTTTCGGAAGACTTTACTTGAAAGCACTGCTGGCAGAGAAAATTCCAGCAGAGGAGCTGACACTGGCCCAAGACATTCTGGACATTGATGCAAACTGTACTGATGTCTCGTGTAAAATGGAGGTAATTTACACTTTCCAACAATGAAAAAAACAAGGTTTTTTAGTTAGAAATTAGTTGTTCGATGATTAATTATTTATTGTGCCGTATTTATTTTTCAGCTCAAGTTCCTCTACAACATGTTAAGTCAAAACACAATCTCCGTGAATTTAGGGAACTTCTTTGCACTGGATAAAAAACTTTTGCTAACGGTATGCAAAAATAAATACAATTGTTAAAAGTGGCATGGATATATAATAAAGACAATATGTAATGGTATAACAGAAAACATTATTTATTTTTGCATACATTTAGGTGGGCGTACAAGTCGTAACGTATCTAATCGTGATCATGCAATTTGAAGCCAGTGGTGGCAGCTGTGTTCAATGCCCACAGTAAAAAAGACATAGTGAGAGCCATCATTGAAGTATTACGTCAGCCTCCAGTTTCCATGGGAACGTTACAAAATACTATCTGTGAGGAAACCAAAAACATATCGATTGTACTTTAGCCGGAATTAGTACTAATCCACCCTGATAGGAATACACAATAGTTATAACGCCTTATGTAAACTGTACTAAAGTTAAACAAGCAAAATCTTAAGCCACTATAAAGCAATTAAAATCACTATCGCACTTGACATCTGTACACTTATGAAAACACTAACAAAACATTTGGCATCGTTAATAAAAATGGTGTGTTAGTTTTTATTACTGTGCTGCGGTAAACCTTACTGTAGAAGTTACTGTAGAAAAGCTGCTTTGACATAAGATTTTGGTGGTAGAAAAAATGCATCAAATATTTCCTGAAACCGGCACAGAAATCAAAATTATTGTAAAGGACAAAATACAGCCAGAAAATGATGAAGTTATTGCCGAGCAACTAAAGCCAATCGTAAAAACTCTACAAATTCTTGGAGGCTATCCAATCGGAATTTGCAAGGAAAATAAAAGTGATAGAAAGCAATTTGGCTATGAAACCAAATTTTTGAAATGGGCAACGGCAGGCACTTGGTATGCCTACACTATAACAGGGATTGCTTTATTTTCCCTCTTTGCATTCATGTGCAATAGCGGACTTGACCTTGACTTTCCAGTTAAATTGTAAGTCAAAAACATTTTTTTAAAGAAAAACGTTAAAACAAAACATACATACATTTACACTTTTCAAAAACCATAAAACCAATATTTTTAAACAGAAGAGTATATAAGAACTACTTTTTTTCAGCTTTGAAACTAGTAAAGCTGGTGTTTAGGATTTTAAGAAAAAAGGAAAGTTGCATTTTCAAAATGTAGTACATATTCTGTTCAGGATTTTTTGAAAACGAGATTTTGGCATTTAAAAAGTAGTGAGAGTGCTACAATAAGTGTTATTTTGTATGTAGTTAAGCTTCTATTTACACTTTGCGTCAGTTGTAAAACCTATATTTACTTTTGGAGGTATTTGTTTTGCTATCTACACATGTTTTAAAAATAGTAAACCCGACATTTACGCTTTTTAAAAATACTATGTATATCTAACACTTGAACGTTTAAAAATGAAGTTACGCATTTATTTTAACTTTTAAAAGATATTAAAAGTGATATTTACACTTACCCAAAAGTTATAAAGCTTTAAAACTTATATAATTGAAATTAAAATTTTATAATAAATTATAACCTTGCTATTTAAACGTTTACAAAATCGTACTTCTAGTAATTTAAACTTTAAAAGATTTGTATAGTTGCTATTTTGCCGTCTCAAACATTGTAAATAAATAAATATTAACAAACGTCCAAATCTATTAATTTTGCGAGCATTCACATTCTGTAGAATAGTATTTTAACTGTGTTCCGTACTTCACAGATACACCCGTTCAACGATATTTAAAAATTCTACAAAGTCGATCTCTCAACGATACAATGATGCTGCCTTTGTCACCTCATCCGTTTTAAAACTTTTGGAAATCCCAGTCGTATTTCTGAATACCGGGCTATTTGTTACTTGGTTATACCAATGGGGGAGCTTTGAGCGGGAATTTTGGAATTGCTTTACAAAATCGGCATCAAAGGACATTCCTTCAATTTCGTTTAAATTTAATATTGTCAAGTATGAGAAATCTCTTCTTGCCATTTACATAGGCCTTCCTCTTTTAGTACTTATGACCGGTTTTACTCTATTTCGACACAACCTTTTCATATTCCACGTTCCATTGTTGAGTGAAGTAGGCTTTGCGTTCGCAGCATTTGCGCTCTGGGGATACCCGTTGGTGGAGGATTGTAAAGTGTAGATTATGTTTAAGACCACCCAACTAGTACTTGAGCAGGTAACACAAGCTTAAAGTTTCACATTTTTGGACATTTTGCGCTGTTTTAGTAGCATGCAAACAGAACATTTTGCACGTTTTTAAAAGTATGCGACCATCATATTTTGCATCTATTTAAAAGCATGCGAATAAAAAACTGCTCCTTTTAAAAAACATAAAATTGGCATAATTTCCACCTTTTTGAAAACACGTGAGCATCACAATTTGCAACTTTTTAAAAACATGTAAATATAACATTTCGTACCTTTCAAAAACATAAAATTAGGATAATTTGCACCTTCTTGAAAACACGCGAACATCACATTTTGCAAATTTTTAAAAACATGTAAATAGAACATTTTGTACTCTTTGAAAAAAGTACAACAGGACAGTTTGCACGTTTTTTAAATATGTAAAGAGAGTACAGGACATTTTGTATCTTTTAGAAAATATATATAGGGTTATGTAATAATAATTCATTAATTAATATTTAACATTGTTATAACAAACTTTATAAATACATATAACGTTTGTCCTCCCATCCACAGCCCAAACTAGCAAAGTCGTGAAATCACAACATAGCATATTTTGCATATTTTTAAAGCATGCAAATAGGACATTTTACACTCTTTTAAAAATGTCCACAGATTCGCCTTGCAGTAAAGGAAAGCGCAGTTGCGCGGCCCATTATTCCGAAGGACGTGATTGGCTGGAGAAATTTAATAAACTTGACCCGGCAACAGACCGCAGTGGCGTCCAACTACTTGAAAAGTCAGCAGATTCTGTTTCTAACGGAAATAATTATTTGTTCTTCACTCAGCATTTCCTCTCTGTTTGACGATACAGTGAATGGACGGTTAGATCTGACGTCTGTTGCATCGGCCTTGATCTTGGTGGGAACTTCTATCTACTACTGCAGTACTCTGTTCCTACGATTTTATGTAAGGGTGCTCCTCGCAGAAAGGATATCTTCTTTAGAGCTAACCTTGGCTGAAGATATCCTTGACATTGAAGGGAAGTGCACTGCTACTGCTAGTAAAAATGAAGTAATTACTAATACACATTGACATATATACTCTTAGCATATAAATTATGTTTACGCTTTTTAAAATTGTTTTTTGATTTACAGCTAAAGTTTCTGCACAGTATGTTAAGCCAAAACACAGTTTCGTTCAATTTAGGGAATTATTTTGCGTTGGACAAAAAATTGATGTTGCAGGTAAACAAATTAAATGATTTTAGTGACTAAGAATGTATAACTTTATTCAAAATATAAGGTGTTGTTGAAGCAGCATAGTGACTTGGTTCTGAAAAAAGGAATTACTAATTGCTACGTTTGCGCTTTTAAGAAACCAGTAAAACTTGCATTTACGATTTTTTTAAAATGGCAAAACTGGCATTTCAACGTTTTCAAAAATAGCAAAACTAGTATTCAAACTTTTTTAAAAGTAGTGCAACTAGTATTTTCAATTTTTCAAAAGTGGTAAAACTAGTATTTTAATCTTTTTAAAAGTATTAAAACTAGTATTTTTTCAAAAGGGGTAAAACTAAAACTATCATTTTTTTAAAAGTAGTAAAACTAGTATTTCATTTTTTCAAAAGTGGTAAAACTAGTATTTTTATTTTTTCAAAAGTAGTAAAACTAGTAGGTATTTTCGTCTTTTTCAAAAATAGTAAAACTAGTGTTTCAACTTTTCAAAAGTAGTAAAACGAGAACGACTATTTCAAACTTTTCATAAGTGACAAAACCGTATTAACAGTATTTAGTCTGTTTTTAAGTTGTGTAAAAGAAACATTTGCTTTTTTCCAACAGTACCCCAGGAAACTTCGGTACTGGCATCACATAATGTGTATGCATGCATGCAGTTAAATCATTCCATCATTTGGGTATAAATTTTTTCGGCCCCCAGGATAAATTCAGTCAACCACCAAATTTAAAAAAGTCAAAATAAATTGACTTTTCCACCAGCGATTTCAAAGTTGCCCCGCCGAATAAAATGA
>JAQFZC010007118.1:0-11597 GCA_034695205.1 Dicyrtoma fusca | reverse complement strand
AAAGTGTGTACTTTTCTATAAACAATACAAAAATATTTTTATTTATTTAAATTCTTTAGACGTCAAAATTCAGCTAAAACAGTGTTAAAAGCCGCATTTATTTGATATTTATTTTCTAAAAAAAAGCTTCTGTACGATTTCAGAATAAAAAGGAATCTTTTTTAAAAATCCGAATTGTATTACTTCTTGAATTTGAGTGACAGATTGAAAATTCATCGGAGGTAGACGGTATGGCATTAAAAGCTTGAACTAGGGAAAACCGAAGCTCGGGTGGACTAATGGTAAGTTTGGAATGGGACTTGAAAAAAGCGGCTGGTATAATAAAGAGGTTGAACTGAAACTGTCACTGTCCACTCTTGTCGAAGGGCGAGCCGTATTTTCCCATGGAGTTGATAGTCAGTGTGACTGGTATTTGGTGGGGGATTGAAAAAACTATGTGTGACTACGGAGAGAATTGACTCCGCCATCCAATAAGTATGAGACCACAACTGGAAAAAAACTCAACTTAACAGATAATACGATCGATCGATCTTATCTTCTTATGCCTTCAGTGTAAAAAGCTTTAAGAGGATCCACGGAGCACTGGTAGCAATTTCAGGAATGACAGAGTAAACCATCTAATATCATCATCGCCGTAGCTATAGGCTCCGTCTCCATGTTATTGTAGCACCCATAGAACCCACGGATTATACTTTCCTACGCTTCAAAACTTCACCTCAACATGGAAACTTAGATATAGCAAAACTTAAGACGCAAAATGAATTATTGTATTTACAGTTACCCTCCCAACCCTTAACAACTTTAAATCAATAAGAATGAAGAATGTCAAGCTGCAGTTTGAAAATGGGGCGTTTCCAAGTTTAAAATGAGCAAATTCCTATCTATGATATTTTGAGCCTTTCGGAAAACACGAAAATATGACAGTTTACATCTTTTCAAAAAGAATAAGCTCAGAACGATTTTTTTCTTAACGCTAAAAAGAAATTTCAGATGTATATTTTTCAACTTTTAAAAAGTATGGAAATAAGACATTTTCAAAATATGCAAATAGGGCATTTTGCAATGCCAAAATAAGTACAAGTACAATTTGCTGCTAAATAAAAATGTGCCAATAGGATATGCCTTTCAAAAATATTAAAATAGGTACTGTATAGCTTCAAATAAAACCCCCCGGGTTATAAATGAAAATATGCCCTCAGACCCGGGTTGTATGAGGGACCCGGGTTCTATAAGGGGTTGGATTTGCATGGGATTATAGAAAAACTCACCTCCAGGCCCCGGGTTCTATTAGGAACCCGGGTTCTAATAGGGACCCGGGCTTTATTTGAGGTTTTACGGTAGTATGATTTGCTATTTTTCAAAAATAGTCAAATAAGACTTTTTCATGTTTTGAATTATAGACAAACAGAAAATTTTGAAACTTAAAAAATATACAAATTCGACTTTGGTAAACCATGCAAGTATGATATTATCTGTTGTTTTTTACAAATGTGCACATGACTAGGAGTGTTTTTCAATCTTTTTAAAGGCATGTCATTTTTCTTTCAAAAATGTGTAAAGGAATTTGCAAAAAAGGAATTTGCGGATTTTTTCAATGCTTCCCAAATACCAGAAATACCTCATTTTGCTTTGAAAAGGACCGTGGCGAAAAAAATATTTTGCTTCTTATATGAGGACATAGTATATAAATGGGAAGGGTCACCTCAGAGGAAGTTGGTGAAAGTAGATTTGTTTGTGAATTGAGGCCGTATACTTTATGCTAGAGAGGAAATAGATAATAAATACGGTAGTGAGAGTTACATGAGATTGATGCGCACGAGGACAGGACGGCACTACTTGGCTTTCTTTGTTGAGTTGGGAGAGTGAAGAAGTGCTGTTTTTATTTTATTGTTGGATCTTCATTCTTTGTCTCCTCAACTCTCCGTCCCTTTGTTGCTCGCTTTTCTTTCTTTCTCCACAAGATTCGATGAGCCCGCAGCCGCCTCTCCGTCCTCCGCTCTGCTTTTTCTAAGGATTTATATGCGGTTCATGGAGCTCGTGGAATCCTCTTTGCTGTGACAAACAAATGAGAGGAATACATGCAAGACCACTCATAACAGACTCCACGTCACTCTTTCCATCTGGAAATTACGACGGGAACGTATGCCAGAATATTAGGCTCCTTCCATCCTCCTCATAGACACGTTCAATTAAATATAATCTCCTTTATTTTTACTTAGTGTATTGATTCATGTGATCCAATTGTGCATTGTCCTGGGATTTATGCAAAAGCACACAAATGCGTATAAGCTGGGAGCACAATGCATACAATGCAAAGCTGTACAATAGGAAAGGAAGTAATACAGACATCCGAAGCTAGGGGCATTTTAATTATGACTCTGCAAATCACGCATTCGTTTAGCTCAACATTGATTCCATTAAAATCCCCATTCCATTCTTTTTGTTTTTCCTTTGGCTCACGTTTTCATTTGTTTTGAAATGTTTTAATTACCATGTTTTACAGTTTTCAAAAGTGTTAATTGACGGTTTTACAGCCAATAAAAACTCGGCATATACTTCGTTTTTCGACAAACATTAATATTCTATTTGAAATGTTAATAAACTATTATTGGCCAGTTTTAAAAAGCTTTTATATCTTATAAATAACATATACTTAATTTTAAACCTTTTAGAAGCGTTATTTCTCTGCGGGTTTTCCGTTTACATTTTTTTAAATACCCTGTTTGGATTATTTTTGCAATTTAAAAAGCATTTTAACAAATGCATTTGTAATTTATGTCTATATTAACCTCTATATACGTAGATACAATATTTTGCATTTTTGAAGCGGCTTTAACCTTTTGTCTTGTCATAAAACGTCTAATTAAAGAGATCTTGTCAACAGAAAATCTTTTTCAAGCGGTTTGAATCCAGACTAATTTTTAGACGGTTCATTGTATAGCGGTGCGTTTTTACCAAAAAGCAACTTTTTCGGCTGTTATGCGGTGTTTTTCTTTTTATTGCTGTCGAATAATTGTAGTATTATTATTATTCTGGGTTTTATTCACTCCAATTCAAAAGCAGATGAAAAGCACAAAATTGTGTAACTAGTCTCAAAAATAGTACTTATAATTTAAGAAAAATTACACCAATTAAAATTTTGAACCACTTACAAACTAAAAAATCTACAGTTTATTCAGTTCAGCGGTTAGTAATATTAGCAGTTAAAATATTAGCTTTTAAGCTGTCAGTAGTTAAAAAATGGTAATTAAAGTTCAAATATTAACCTATTACAAAGTTGGAATCTACAAAGGCCAAGATTTGACCTAAGGGTCAAACTCTCGAATTTCGCATATTCCAATGACCGTTTAGAATTTATTATTATTACGCAGAATTTATGCTGACAATTTCTGAGTGTGGAACTATCAAGATCTGATCGATGGGAGCCAAGATGTGTGAGGTAAGAGGTCATTGTGTTGTTTTACAAAATGGTGACTTTGTCCTCAAATTACTCCCATGGTTCCGATATTTTTTAGCCCCTGGAAAAGTTGTTCAGTGTCAAACACTGTACATCATTCCAAAATTTGATGGACATCTAACTACCCTACATTTTCCTCGTATCGTAGCGTCGGTGTAAATGTGTCCCAAGTCGCAAGTCCACCAATGCTAAACTGCAATGTGTCCCAAGTCCATAATGCTACCAAATGGATCATTCGATGGACTTGGGACACACTGCATTCACATTTACGATATGGATTGCATTGCCATGTCCTTTAAAAAAGTTTATGGGATCTTTTAAGTAGCGCGTACCATGCAAGCTTACAACTTATTAGCCGCTAATTAAAGTAGCTTAGAAGATGGGGCAAGGATTAAGGACCGGTAAATGAATAATAATTAACAGCCAATATTTACCACAAGTCTGACCGCAAAAGAATTAAGTTTTAATTTTGAAAATAACCGCCGACTAGAGAATTTTAACCGCCGGAAAAAGATGAACCGACAAAACCCTGATCGTTAATATTTGGAGACCCTGCATAGTGTGGCGTTGAAGCGTTTATAAGTGTTTTCTTCCTGAGGCTGACTTTTACAGATACAGAACATGAAGTGAAATGGCTGGCTTATTTACCCTTTCTTCTCTACAGAGACAAACTAGTAGAAAACAAAAGGCTTACAGACAGAGAGTAGCTTGGGGGTAAGCCCTCTATTCATGTCACATATCACGTGAGGTTAGTTGGCTGATATTAATTATTGGAGCTCCTGCTATACAGGAGCAAGGAAGGAAGGAAAGGACTATATTCGGAGGATCCGTCAGTTGTGGTAAAGGTTAGCAGCTGTACTCCATTGAGTTGTATGTTGTTGGGGGAAAGTTCAAGAGCTGAAGGGAAATCTGAGGAGTAAAAGTAACTCTGTACTTACAAAAGTTGGGAATTCATGCACGTTTACATTTTAGGGTTCACAGATTTTATTGATTTTACGACGTTGAAACGGTGGCGAAAAGGGAAGAAACGACGGAGATTGGCAAAGAGGGCAGATGCACGCGTAGCTACATATTTATCTTACCAGCCCGTATCCCACGGACGCGTGCTCTTTCACGGCTTACACTACAATATTTTTTTTTGATTTCATGCTCAAGCAGCTAAACACAAAGCCGCAGAAATTGTAAAAGGAAATGAAGGTGGTTAAGATAACCTCTGTTGTATTGTATGCAAAGTGGGTGTACTGCAAGTGCTCTGGACGGCAAGTGAATAAAAAAAAGGCTTTGAATTTAGACGAGCCAAGGAAATCAATGAGAGCACACTTGCGGAGGAAGCACATGGACAAGTCAAGGGGAAAGTGAAGACCAAGAGAAGCAGAAAACAGAGGGGAGATACACAGTCAGTCAAGAGAAGCAACAATTGGACTTTTTTCACAATGCAAGAATAGCTGCTATTAAAGGTAATGTATTTTTGAACGTACTTTAGTTGACGCCGATATCGTTGAAACCATCCTACGGCCCCAAAATACCTTTGACCGGATTGCTGGGCGGAGTGATCTGTCAATGAAATTTTCAATTGAATCATTTCTATTCCATCCAAGGAACGCCTCTCTCATTTTCTCACAGTCCACACCATTCTACACACTTATCACAATTTATGGGGAAAATATATCAAAAACCCACTCACTGTCCCGACCATGACGGAGGGAATCATCTTGTATTCTTTTCTGATGTCTCGTGCAGTAGAAAAGCTGTTAAAGAGGCAAGAGATGAATTGTGCAGTATTTAATTTTTGGTCATTTTTTACAGCTTACGTTACCTAGCAACGACTCAGAACGTCAATAAATATAATACTTTGCCTTTTTACGAGCGGAAAAGGATTAAATAAGCTTTTTAGCTTTTATTTTAGAACGCTCTTTCGTCTGTTAGTCACACCTTTGTACTTCATACCCGAGATTAAACATTCGGTTGACTAACTAACACCTGTAATGCTTGGTTATAGTTTCTGTGTTCATGGAGTAGCGACAAAATAGCGGACTTGAGTTCCAATTACATACTTTTAGTTTAAATGCCAGGTGCGATTTTTAAAATGTGAAAAACGAATAAAATAAATTTGGTAGTTACTCACCATTAGGATAAAAATAGCGATGCCGAAGAGACAGGCAAAGATAATGACGATGATTTCGGCTGACTTGGAAATCATGCCTGTCCAGGTCGTGTGGGAACTGCTGCTACGTTGGGCGACAGCAGGAGCAGCAGCCTTTCTTCGAGACTAAGACGTCCACAAAGAAGGAAAGCACTCAACTCTGTCACAGGAAAAGAAAAGACAAAGGATTTCCTTCCAAAGGGTCTCCAGGTTGAATGGAATGTTGATCTTGACTCTCTCTCCACTGTCTCGGCCCACACTTTTCCGCTTCTTCTCACAACGACACTCTCCCAGTTGGCCTTCCCTTTGGACTTGGACTGAAATGGCTCTCTGTTTCACCATACAATATCTCTCTCGTCCGTCTGGACGGAGGTGTTAACTGCTGACAGAGAAGTGCTGGGCTGGTTGGGACAATTACGTGAGGCTGAGGACAGTCGGGCGGAGATGCTCGTGGACGAGGCTGGTGTGGAAGAATGGTGGGGAATGAAGTTGCTGGAGACTGGAATCCGAGTGGAGATGTGATGTGTGCCGGAGTCGAATGGTGAATGCAGATTAGTTCTTCACTCAGCAGACACACGAGACGGCGACAAGCCTTAGCAGCACTATTTCTGTACTCAACCTCCACTCGCCACTGCATACGAACATAAATACACACGCCAAGCTCCTTCCGTCTCCACTCCACACTCCCATGCACCCAAACATCTACACCCAAAGATCTACACCTCCTCCACACAGACTACACACAACAGCTACACGGAGCTCCCCAAATATTACGCCATCCAAACTCACAGGGTCCACTTCTCTCTTCATTCTTACATTACTAGATACAGACAAACGACCATGCTGGGTCATGTATCCCAAATACGGGTTATAGTGATAATATCTTTTACTCGGTGCAAAACAAATCTACTAGTTTCCATTCGTTCAAGACTATCGACATTGGATGGCATTCAAGCAGAGTAGCTGATATTAAATTGGTGCTCTAATAAATAACATAATCATGAATATCACATCTGTATAAATCATGAATTGGAATTACCTATGTGTAAGTGTTTGGGCGGTAGTGTAAGTAAGTTTAAGGTAAGGCCGAAAACTGGGGGTAACGTGGAAATTATCGAAGCAACTAGAACTGTACTAGGTATGTAATTATCACTGGAGATTTTGGGGAGAAAATGAATACCCTCATTTATTTGTCAAGAAAGCTTGCTGTTGTACTTAGATGGAAATGCTGCTGTGACCAAACAAAAGTCTAAACGTAGTAATGGTGGTTTCTTGATGGATTGGAATGCGTTGAACTTGACGTTCATGAAAATCCAGAAATGGCGCAGAAATTTGTCATGTAGGGTCTGATGACAGATCGAACCGGAGTTGAACTATTGACGGAATTGTAGAAGAAAGTAATCTGTCTCCGTTTTCGGTCCAATCCATGTTAACAAAAAACTTGGGCATACAATTCAGCGCAAGATTTTTCCTTCAAATCCGCTCGGTGGATCACAAAGAAAATCGAGTTTTTGACGCTTCAGAACTGTTTGATCAGGCTTATTCTGATCCAACCTTCCCAAACAAGAGTATAATAGGGGACGAATGGACAAAACGGAGGTGTATAAATAAGACCCCGAAACAAGCTTTCAAAGTTCAAGGTGGAAAATTTCGGTGTCACCGCGACTGGAAAACACTTGTTCAATCTTATCCAAACGTAAAGATGATAATGACTTTTTTTAACTTGGGTGTTCTTTAAACATTCCTTGTCATTTTGTAAAATCAAATTTCCCGAGCAGCAGTGTTCTTGTTTTGTATCACTGACGACAATAGTATTTATCGTAAGGCAAGCGCAGAATGTGAAAAATATGGTACGTATTTGATGGTGTTTTGAAATTGCAGGACGTAGTATTGACAAGGTCCCCGATAGAAGTTCACAACTCGACACACTCGAAAGAGAACCAAGGAGCTCCTTCCTTTCATCCATCGTCTTCACTTTGGTTTTGGTATTAAGTCTGCATCTCCTTCTCATCCTCTTCGCCTTCTCTACTCCTTCTCCAGTCTACCAGAGGCAGACTCCTCCAATGCTCAACCACACACTACACTCTCTGCTCCCTTTACTCCATTAGATACGCCAGCTTTGCACCCACACCAAAGGCTCCCTTCCGCTTTCATCCACTCACACAATTTATCTCTACAGGTATCTCCATCCTGCCACTATGCGTATAATTACATAATCAAGCTGACTAGTCAACGCAAAGCTCCACTTCTCCAGCTTTTCCACGCTTAATCAGGACGACTGCTTCCCACTCCTTTCAGGTCAGGTCACGAGATGTCCACATGCAATCTTGAGTGCAGTCACCCACATGACTTCCAGCGTTGGGGCCTCCACTTTACCACCGTCAAGAAATCGAGCAGCAGACAAGTACATTTTTGTAATTGAATGTTCCTCTAGTGCTTTAGCGGTAGTGGCAAAGGGTTTGCACGACTGGTAGTACCGCACTTCTCTCATTGGCTCACTTAAATCAATAATTGACAAACTGGTGACTTTAAAAGTGGTTTAAAAGGGACGGAGGACAAGGGGAACCAATGGCTGATTCACAGTGGAAGATACATTTCAAAAGCTGAAAGTCATATTGGTAGATAAACCTTAGTTCTCCTCTTAGCTCCTCTTCCCATGCCTGCCATTGGACTCTCAGCTACGTGCTCCCGTGTAGTGTGTGCTTGAGCGAGAATTGCCATCGCGAATGAATATCTGGATCTCGCATACCTCCGCAGATTAAACTAGGCACTCCACTGCCTTACTACTCCACTTATTCGGCGGAAAGGGCATTCTTCATTTCCTCCTGCCATCCAACATCCCAGTCGGAGGAGAGATGGCTGTATTAAAGCCGACCATCCCATGCAACGACAACCACTCACATTCCCTTCCTATAGCAGATCTCATGAGACACGTCAGTACATATCCCCGCGTGCAGTCTTGCTCCAACGTCTATTAAATTGACGAGTGCAATGGGGTGCACGCAAGCAGCAGACTCAGACACTATAGACTCGCGATTAAGAACTTTCTTTTATGTTCTGCTGGAGAAAAAAACAAAAAAGTTGACTATAGTGCACATTCATATCAGCTCAGCTCATCTCCGACGCTGCGCTCCTTTACTACTAACAACTACTCAACTTTCACGGTGCTCTCCCATCCTCTTTAGTATTTTCCTCATACTCCATAGGACCCAAGACTCTGGCCTGGGAAAAAGAAATTTCCTCTCTCAGTTATTACGTAGCGTACTAGTTCCAACAAGTCTTTGAGGCAGAATCACTTTGGTCCACAAATCCCTCGAAAAAGAGTCACAGTAATGAATAATAATGATTCTTCAGTGTCTAGGGACCTCTCATTTATTACTCTTGGAACGTTGCATAATCTCATTTGATTTATCTTCTAGATGAATGGATTTTACATCATTCCCCGTTAAATGGTGCTTAAATGTTTTTTACCAATTTTGTAAGTGAATATGTCTCTTAACACCTTTTAAAAGGGGTTTTAACGGCGTGTAAAAGTAGACTGAAAAGGGTTGAAGGACTCATCCCAAGCCAAAGAACCAGGTAATATTGGATGGGTCCCCTACGAAAAGAATCTAATGCAAGTGTTTAAACAAACAAGTTAGGAATTATGTAGAATGAGCGTAGTGGTCGTTGGAGCGTGGAGGGAAAAGTTATCAACTTGAATTCTTGAATTCTTAAATACTTCTTATACTTGTAAGGATTGCCAACGGAAAAGGGAAAATGCCCCGAGCACATGGCGCTTGCCACATGATGATTCCAACGGATTTATTTTCATCACACGTATATCTGAGTCTGGAATTCCATGGGAGGAGACGGCGTAGTAAAGAAACCATTGTAAAACTTGTAATTAATTACTTGGTGGTTTCTCCGCTCTTTGACATTGCCACTGGGATGCCACAGACACAAGAAATGCATTAATGAGGTTAAAATATTGAATAGCTCCAACAAATTGTGGCTTAAATGCTATGCCATGGGCCTTGTCTTGTCTCGAAATTACTTTTAATTTCTTCTCAGAGGACTCGAAAGAGACTCTCAGTCCGAGGGAAGGAGACGATGGGAAATTGGACGGAGACTTCACTGGCACTGGTTTACACGCGGAGAGTGACAGTCTGCATGGAAAGAACGGTGAGCTGGCAAATAGGTACTTCGTCATTACATTTCGTTTCAAAGAAGGCAAAATAGTAGGCTATTAAAAAACTTGCCATGTAAGTAAGTTTTCAATAGGCGTGCCAAAGCATTGCATAGAAACTTGCTCCATTTACATCTTGGACATTGTGGAAAACAAGTAAAAAGTTGGCCATTGCATCGCCGTGGCCAACAGAGCCCCTGCTGTTAGAAGTGACAGGGTCCCAAGGAAAGAAGAGAGTGAGCTTCTGCCTGGCTGTCGAGTAATTAAAAATACAACGGAGCTGTTGCGTTCAAATAAAGAGTGCGAAGGTTGTGCGTGAGGCATTAGTGTGTAGAAAGCGTGTGCAGTGGATTTGGGTGGAAGTTAATTTTCTCTTGTCTCAACCGCAGATGGAGACGACTGAGAAGCAAGTGAGTGAACATGTGGAGGGAAATGCGAGTGAAACAAAAATCAATGGGATTTCAGGAAAGTCACGCAGGTTTTTCTCTTCCCTCCTATTACCGTACTTCCTAGGCCTGTCCACCTTCCACGTACTTTCACAGAGGCGCATCCAGCCATATTCTAAGAGTAGGCACGCACATCACTGTATTTCTCGAACCACACATTATGCAATGGACTAAATGTGTTAAATTAGTGGTGAATGTCTTGATCATGGCAGCGGGTCGGAGTAGGCTAGACTTATGACGGTCTTCAGTGCAATCCAATATGTACATAAGTAACTATAGGAGTTAATTTGGGAAACTCTGGTTCAATACTAGGTGTCTTTCGGATTAATTCGGTTCATTTCGTGTGTGTAGTTCATATAGATGCTTCGTGGAGTTACTGACAGGTCTTAAGTATAAAATTACTAATTGAAGTTTAAAAAATAAAGTATAGGGAACAATGCTCAGTAAGTAAAGTATCTAATGTGAAGAGGGCGTCACATCCGTGGTGATAACTGGATGGGATCGGCTGGGATCAGAATCGTATGATGACATTATTTACCCCTTCAACCTGGGGTTTAAAACAAAGAAAGCTGGAGTCCTAAAAATAGTTATTTTGCAAAGTAATTTGCTTGAGCGTTCTTTTATCAGAATAGGAAGAGCACACATTATAATTAAATCAAAATCATTTGCAGGAAAAATTCTATAAAAAGGTTCAAACCAGTTGAAACTGAAACAGGTGCTTCGAAATACTGGAATTAATGTAAAATAATACAGAAGTAGGTTTGGATTGTCAGCAGGCAAGCATAGGGAATTGTGTTGACCAAGCTGACGGTCTTAGCAGACTAGTGGGTTTCTTCATTTCGCAGTAAGACTGCCGAATGCACTCTGCTCTCGATTCGAGACGATTCCTTCTAACCTGCACTTTCACTTCAACAAAGGACCATCTCGAGTGCGTCTTTATGCCTGCTATTCTGACTCTCTTGCACCGCTGACCGGTCTTGTGACTCCACTGATTGTGAGTCCCACTGTCCTCATCGCTGACCCTCACTGGCTATCCTGATGAAAATCCTATATTGCCCTTCCCACTGGACCTGTGTCCCGCTGCTTCTGTAGCTACTGGCTCTGGTCCTAATTAGCGATGTCCTCGGAAACGGAAGATATTTTTCCACCCGTTGTGGCTTGGAAAACACATTAAAGAAGTTGCTCATTTCAAAAGTGACTGTTGCCAACCAGCCGTTTTGTAAAGCACAGATTTTAACAATATGTTAATTTTGAATGTAGTTTTTGAAAATGTGTCCTCTTTAAAATTCTTAATTTTAAGAATTCCTCTTATTAAAATGCATGTTTTAAAAATATGTAGCTTGCAAAAAGGGCTATAAAGAACTTGATTCTGAAACTGAATTT
>JAQFZC010007117.1:0-11598 GCA_034695205.1 Dicyrtoma fusca | reverse complement strand
TGTGTGTGTGTGTGTGTGTGTGTGTATATCTGATTATGATTATGATTAAAATATTTTCCCGGTAAAAATTCCTTGTAGCCTACAGCAAATCCACCTTCTTAGAGCCACGAACCATTCATTTGTTCATTGCTCATTTCTTGACTACCTTACATATTGGAAAGCCATCCCAAAGATCCCAAGAACCCAAGAATACTAACAATAAGTAGCAATATAGAGCCAGACCAGACACATCAACAACAAGACACTCTCAACACTGTCTTGAGAGCCTGAGAGCCTCCCTGCCTGCCTGCCTGCCTGTAAGGTACAGAAGAATTCCTTGGAACATTTTATTTAGGATCGACCAGACCTCATACATACCTCAGAGAGCTCTTAGTAGGTCGTTCTCGTTCTGGTTCTTCTATCCATCCATCCACTGTCCACTATCCTCATACTATCAGTATCTGTGAGATTGAGCAGGTGAAGACAAATTCTTTTGAAGGAAAAGAAACAAAATATTATACAAAATCAAGGGTAGACTGTATAGAGTGAACGGTTAGCTCTACAGCCAGCCTCTACAGTCGTCTCTACAGTACAATTACAATACAGAGATTATATTATTATTTTTGTGTGTGAATGATGGGCTGTTCTGTTGTTGTTGTTGTGTTGCCGTAGCCGTACAAAGTGTATCACTTTGTTAGTTTAGTTATTTGAATTAAGTTGTATTGGGTGCGACTGTACTGATGCGGATAGAGTGGAGCCTTATATTGTGATACTATACTATTGTAGGAGTTACTGGGACTGAATCCAAACAAAAAAAAATCATCTGTTTCTATATTGACTGGTGGAGAGAGACTTAAGAAGAATGTGGGGAACGCATCTTCTCATATGTTTTGCGGTAGTTCTGTCTCCAGGCTTCCTTCTCCCTGGAACACATGGAGCGAACAAGGAGTATTCAGGTAAACAAAAAAAAAGTATTCCACGTGAACTCACTATTAGTCTTTCAGTCTTTTCGGCATTTAAATAGTGTGTAATTTTTTTTAATAAATTCTTAAATTAGTTAATCAAATACATACAATGTGGAATCATACTGTTTGCTATGAGAGTGTGTAACCAACTTTTGATAGAAAAATTCTTCCCATTGAAGGACGTTCATTCAAATTTGAAAATTATGACGTGTAATTGTGAATGGGGTAATTCTTAATGATGGTGGAGGCTCCACGAAAAGTACATTAACATGTTTCAAAGGATGATGTATTGATTTTGAGAGCTAGCAGCCCTTTCACTTATCTTTATAACTTGAACAAATTGTGATTTACAAAGATGTGAGTTAGTATTTGACAGGCATGTTCAAAGGCAAGCAAAATAGATAGAATGAAAGGTACAAGGCTATATCTATGCTGGATACTATTACTACGAGGTAGGCGAGAACATGAAAAATACCCAAATATTCTGTATTACCAAAATAGAGAAACAAAAGAGCATGGCCATGACAGTGTCAATCAGAAATATTTTTGTTCCCTTTGAATTTTTGCCTGTGGCCTGTGGCAGTGCAGTTGCTAGTTGGCAGTGGAGAACAGCCAATTACTTATTTTTCATTTTCATTTCCCATTGCCCATTAAGATTATTACATATGGACGGACACTTACCTGGATTACTTTTTGAACACTTTGTTTTTTTCATATTATAATTTTTATTGAGGAGTTTAAACGTAAATATTAGTAATTTGTGAGGCATAATTATTCGTTGCGCGTCCCTAAAGAAAGTTGGGGTGTTGAGAATGGTAATGATAATCTGTCCATTCGTCCATTGGCAGATCATGCTAGACGATAAACAAGATTTATACCTGTTAGTTGAGTTTTTTTTAGACGTGAGTGAGGAGGTAATTGATAAATACAAAAAAGTATTTGCCATTTGGAAAAGGTCTAACAGAAAAATTACGAGACGACCGTTACAGCTTAAAACAGAAACAGCCAGAATTTCATCGTCGTTGTGCTGCAATTTGCATGCAGTGTCAATCAAATCAGATTAAATTTGAAAATGTTTCCAAAAAAAAGTACCGTCATGAATGGGAATCAGGTAAAAATACTTGGACACATCGTAGATTTGCATGCAGTTTGAACTGGCAGAAGCAGACCAATAATAATAATTGAATTTAAAGCGGAGGGAAGTTACAAGATAAAAATTACAATTTACACTAATAATCTTAATAATGGCCTCTCATTCAATTTCAATGAAATTACTCTGTGCTTTTTTCACACTCTTTGTAGGAAATAAAATTGGAGAGTGTGATGGAAGTGGGAGTTCAGTACAATGGAAAATGCCATTTATACGCGTCAACGATAAAAATTACTACATCGGTCAATTTTTTAAGGTAAGGAAGGAAACAAAAAAAAACAGCCGTAAATTGTGTAGTTTTATTACGATTTTCAAATTACTAATAAGGGTAATAAAATTACAGTTCATTATGAGTTTGGATTTTTAGTACTTTCATTTTTTTTAAGCTTGACAATTTCCTTACTTGGAATTTGAATGTGTGTGTGTGTTTGTGGAGCTGAACTGAATTTCATGAGCATGAGCATGAGAATCAGGATCAGGATATACTTTTCTAATCTGCAAAAGCATTTTTTTTCCTCTATTTTTTTTCATGATGGCCGATTTGATAACTAGGCAAACTGGTACAAAGCAAGTCAGTACTGTCGCTATCACGGGCTTCACTTAGCTTCCATCGAAACCAAGGAAGAAAATAATGTTCTGGAAAAATATGTTCAGGAAATTGGTATGTTTCAGTGTATTAGTACTTTTTGATAATTATTGACTAGTTACTAGTTTTTTCCATTAAATGATTTTGTGGCTCGTGTGACTTTTACGGATTTACGGTCCTGTCCTTGCGACATTTAAAATAAATTAATAATTGACCTTGGTCACTCACTATTACTTTACATTTCATGTTATGACTTTCTGACTTTCTGCTCTGTCACAATTGCAGGATTAGGAAACGAACATTTCTGGACGTCAGGCACGGATCAAGGTGAAGAAGGTGTTTTCATGTGGTTTGGCACTGGAAAGCCCGTCGGATTCACGAACTGGAATGCTGGTACATGCAACCGACTATTTATTTCTTTTAGTATCAATTTTATTTCATAAATGGGTACCTATATACCTATTCTTTGTCATATCATAGGCATTGGCATAAATGTTTTTTAATAACAGATTTTTTTTTACTGCTCAGAGCTCAATGAGTCATGTCATAAAAGTCACGCTTACAAATCCCGTGTTTAATATATGTATTTTTAAAAAAAGTGGGCCAAGTCCAAGTGTGACGTTTTATAAATTAGAATGAATTCGTCGTCTTCATAATCGTAATCATGAAATAACGTGAGGAGGACCGATTACTGAGTAATGACTAATGAGTGAATTTACAATAAGAGAAACTATATGTATTTGTCTAAAGAGGATGTGCTTTGGGAGGAATTAATTAGTGAAGCTATTAGTCGTCAAGATTAGTTGCGTGGAAAGCATAAGCGTTTTCTTTCCACGCTTTTGAACAGGCAGGCAGTGCAGTAGTAAATAGTTGCTCATTGTCAGTTACGTAATTGTTGTATTATAATTTATAATCTATATACTAGTCTACATTAACAAAGCAAACGGAGCTTATTTAACGATGCACAGTTAATTACCACGAGAGAAAGTAACTGTTTACTAGTACGTTACAGTTGATTTGATGGTTCGAAGAAGAAGTTCGAAGACGTATTCCCATTTACCAAAAAAAAACACCGGTTGGCGGTTACTTTACTACACGCACTGCTAGACAAAATAAAATAAAGTGAATTAACACAACAAAAAGAGAAAATATTTCAATTAAGAAGCCACTGCCTAACTGGCCAGTAATTAAGAGGGTTATATTGCATTATAATTACTTAATTACAAGAGTAAACTTTCAATTTTTGGTTTAACTGTCAACTGTGTCTGCTTCATTGACTTTACAGGTGAACCGAATAATTTCCGCTACGAGAATGGTGAGGAGGAGCATTGCTTAGAGCTTTGGAATCGAGATGGCAAAGGATTAAAATGGAATGACACGCCGTGTTCCTTCGAAACTTATTTTATTTGTGAATTAATTTAATTTATGAGTGAGTGTAGTTTTATTTTTTTTAGAGATAAATTACATTTGTATTTTTTTTTACCCGCCTTCATTATTCATTATTGTTGTGCCAAGGACGAAAAACGGGAACATAATATTACGATTGCCATAAAAAAATGTATAATATTTTATATATTTTTTTTCTGTCTCCAAAACCTCATTACTGATGTAGCAGAGGATTATACGTATGTATGTAGGCAAGTACATGTATATTATTATATAATACAGATTTTATTATTCTCGAAACTCGAAAGTCGAAGTCGAAAGTCGAAAGCATGTCAACTTAAGCTATCTTTTTGTATTTTGTCATATTTTCCTACCAATAAGGATGAATTGAATTCAATATAGTTTTGTTTTGTGGTGCAATGTACTATATTCACAGATGTATATATATATATACATAACTATAGCGCTAATTATATACGATAATAATATACGTCATTGTGAATGAACGTTGACCTTAACTGATTTACCTCCTCAGTGTTATTCATGCAAAGAACTTGATATTTTTGATATTAACAAAATATTTTTGTAATAAAATGAAATAAAAATAAAGGAATCATAAAACGATTGTAAAAATTGTAAGCCGTAAACCATTTTTATAGAATTACATGTACTGTACATGCGGGAACGATAAAATTTCCAATGATGGGGAATAGCCTCGGACGGAAACGTTAAAGTTAAAGTGTAATCAACGAATCAATTACCCAAAGTTTTTTATACTTTACAAAGTTACTCGTGCAATAAATACCTAAACAGCAGCCCCGCGTATCGTTCGATAAATTGGTCTTTTGAGGTTATTTTTTTTATTCAATGATATTATTTTTTTTTGTTCTTACATTTCTTTTTTTAAAATATTTTATTTTTTATAATTCAATTTCAACCCGACAACTTCTCCATTCACACCAGAGGATAATAGTTTACGAAGACTGTTATAATAATATAATCATTTTATGGTCTGTTTCATCATGCAACTTTACTGAGAGCTGAGCAATTTTAAAAAAGGAAATTAAAGGTTACGTTTTCAAACAAAATAAAATGAAAAGGGTATACACGATGAAACCTACACCCATACTTAGGAGTCCATACATGAATAGATTTAATTCGGGTTGTCGATAGCGATTCTTTTGTAGCCAATTTAATACACTCTCTTCGTCCATGAGGTCCCCACGGTAGATGCTGGGGAACTTACGTCGGAAGTACACGAGAGCGGGCACATCCACCACGCCCCATTTCTTCCCATATTTGGCATCATCAATTCGAATAAATAGAATGTCCAAATTATCCGTTTCTTGATCAATTCTTTCCAACTCTGTGAGAATACTTGAGCACGTTGGACATAACTCTGCGTCGCCGCCATCTACGTGGTTAAAGACAGAGTTACAAATCAATTTATAGAAAAAAATATCTGTAAACCTTTACATATTCGAACCGGGAAACCACGGAAAGAATGCTTTGTAAAAGCGTTTATTCTATGTACAAACTAACATTTTCAAAAAGGGCAAAAACTAGTAACCAGAATTTTCAAAAATTTTCAAAAACTTTCAAAACTAGTAATTAACACTTTCAAAAACGTCAAAACTAGAAATAACATTTTCAAAAACATTCAAAACTAGCAATTGTCACTTTCAAAGAAGTAAAAACATAAAATTAACGTTTTAAAAAAGATCAAAACTAGAAATCAACATTTTCAAAAACATTCAAAACTAGAAATTGACGCTTTCAAAAAGGTTAAAACATAAAACACATCTGAAACATGACATTCTGAAAACTAACATTTTCAGAAACGTCAAAATTAGAAATTATAATTTTCAAAAACATTCAAAGCTGTAAATTAGCATTTCGAAAAGATGGAAAACTATGTATTCTTCTGTTTCGAAAGGGTTTCAATGATGAAGTAGACTTACAAAAGTACACAGCAACAAAATCTGCTTCGTCTAGAATTTTATCGAGCATTCTTCTATTGACCAGCTCAATTTCGTCCTTGAGTTGAAAAGCTTCATTGGATGTGATCCATCCAAGTATGGACGCTGAGTCCATGATGTCCCCCTCGTAGATCAGAGCATTGCCGCGTCGGAAGTAGGCGAGTGTTGGGGTTGACATTATACCAAAATCCGCCGCTATTTCACCGTCAGTTACTTTGACCATGTCAATACCTGTACAATAAATTGGACATTAACATTATTGAACAAATACCAGTAATAACCGCAATGCATTAATACAAATATTACAAAAATCAAAGAGTGACAGCAATCAATAGTTTTCTCACCATAAGCATCCGCTTCATCGTCGATTTCTTCAAGTACTACTAGAATATTATCGCATTCCTCTCCGCATTCTTCTTCATCATCTACATTTGTATTTTTAAAATGACAATTTTAAATACTTTACTTACGTGATGATTGGATAGTTTCAAATTCAAGGTAGTAAATGTTTCCTAGTTATTCGAAAGTTTGACGATCAACTTACAAAAGAAGACAACAAGAAAGGGTGATGAGCCCACCAATTTTTCCAGCATTCTAGAATTGACAGCTTCAATTTCATCAGCTAACTCTCGGCACTCATCACTTGTTAGCCAATCCAAGACTAAGAATAAATATTACAAATTAAAATTTAGCTATTGCTATCTAGCTCGCTCCAAATTCAGACGGGCAAGTAAGACTAATCAAATTACATACATTTTGTAATATTTTGAATAGTAATCATTCCTTAGTGGCTTCACTTACCAGATTCTTCCATTCTCAAATCACCTTCAAATAAGAGTGGATTACCATTACGGAAATAGAGCAAGCCTGGGTAGGTCGTAATACCATATCTTTTGGCAAGTTGAGTGTCTGCAATCTTCACCATATGGATCCCATACATGTCACACTCGTCATCAATTTTCTCAAGTTCCATAAGGATGCTGTCACAGGCTCGACAAGGTTGCTTGTCTTCAAAAAATGAAACAAAAATAAACAGTTGAAAAGACTTAGCTAGACAGACTGTGAGTGCCAAGTAATTAAGAGAGTGAGTTAGAACAATGATAATGAGCGTACAGAAGAAAACAGCAAGATAATGAGCATCCACAACCAAACTCTCCAACATTCCCCTCGTAACCAGCTCAATCCGCTCTTCGGTTTTATGTTCCACGATCCAGTGAAGCACGTCTTCTTCAGCAATCAAATCACCTTCGTACACCGAAGCTGCGCCATCTTCAAAGTAGACCAACGCTGGGAACTCGCCAACACCTTGTCCCACCGCGAATTTAGTGTCGAACGTCTTCACGAGTCTCACACCATGACGAGCGACCTCGTCATCGACATTTTCTAATTTCTCAATTATTTCGTTACATCGAGCACATGCCTGCAATCGCTCTGTCAATCAAGAAATTAGGTCAATTACGACGTCAATACAGTGTGTTAGGCATTATTTAGAATTTGAAGGGAATATTTTGTGTATTTAAACTGTGTATTTTATTTGCCCTACCGTTCTCAACTTCTGCCAGATTTTCAATTTCAGATTCCAATTTTTTCTTTTCTCGACGAGACAGTTTCTCCTGTTCACAAGTACACCGTGTTTTATTATAAAAATATACTACAACAGAGCCTTCATCGGATAGCAAGCTCTTGAGATTGTCTCCATCCACTTCCACGATGTTCGCCCCACTCGGATCCTTCCGGTTGCTGAGCCATTCCAAGATCTTGGCTGGAGATCGGAGGTCGCCAGTGAATATAACACCATCCTCACTTCCGAGTCTGTACAGTAATATTTATCACACAATTAATTTTGTAATTTTATTGTAATGAATAAGAGAGCATTTTAATCATGGAACTAATTGTTAATTTAAAATTTTCAGTTTACTTGAAATAAAGAAGGGCAGGCAGTGCGTGAACTCCTAATGATTTGGCCAAATCCCAGTCGTCAATCCGAACGAATGCAATCCCTCGTTCATCTGCATCGTCATCAATTTCTTCCAAGCTCTGCATCACTCGTTCGCACTGCTTGCACTCTGTCTCGCTGACTGTTGGGAAGGAGTAGTAAAAATGAATTAATTCAATTCAATTCAGTTTATTTACATGTAATAAGGCAGTAACTTCTGAGTAAGTTCTTTTCATTACCAACACATTAGCCCTAAAACATGGTTTACTAAGGAACCATAACTTACAAAATAGTACAGCAAGATGATCAGTCGTTTCTCGCATTCGATCCAGCATCTTATGATTCACAACCTCGATCTAAAATTTATTGTAATTAGACTTGTTGTTCATTAGCATACGACGAGATTGCAATCAACATGATAAAATTTGTTTTACGGATTTTCAGGATTACAATTTGTTAAGCTACAAAGTCTACACTAAAAAAAATAATTGGAGTGGGAAATTAGTAATCGGCTGGTTGAGTCAAGAGTGGAGTGTTAAACAAACTTGATCTTTGAGTATCATATTTTCAGGGGCAGTTAACCAGTCCAGCATCTCTTCCTCATCTTCCAAGTCATCATCGTAGATAATGTGACTTCCCTTTCGGTACAAGACTAGGCCGGGCAGAGTACGGACGCCGTACTTTTTGGCTATAATTGGATCCGACATTCTCGCAATTGGGATTCCAAATGCGGCTGCATCTTCTGTAATGAGACATGCACGACGAAGTGCACGGGTGGACGCAGTGTCTGAAGTGTTACTGACTAAAAAATGTGGAACAAACGTTAAAACCACGACCGACATTTCAACCGCACATTAGTATTTCATTAAGCACATAAATTTTGATAAGCACACTTAGTAAATAGAAGGTTCCATACCACTTTAAAGTTACCGTCATAAAATTTTAATTACAGTCTGTTCATAACGTATACCTTACCTCATTAAAAAGTTAAGCAATACGTAATAGTTTATAGTTTTGTCCTTACAAAATAACACCGCAAGATAGTCGGAATCTCCAATCAAATCCTCCAAATCGACGCGATTGATTTCAACCAGAGCTTCGAATTTCCGATTGTAAACAAGCCAAGTGAGTACTCCTTCTTCCTCGAGTAAATCCCCTGAAAAAATATTGAAAATATTAATTAGGACACTCCAATATTACCTCTTTCAATCATAGTTGGAGTAAATGATTATGTATGCAAGGATTTGTTCGTCACCTTTAAGTTTGATTTGAAAACAGTACGCAAATCAAAAGCGGAAAATAAAAACAAAAAAATAATAAAATAAAAAAAAAATCAGAATTGTAAGGGTAGGCGGAGATGTCTTATGTACAATCTTTATTTTTTATTAGGTAATTTAGCAGCTTAATAGTAATTCTTCCAAAATAGTCTTAATTTTTTTGATGTATCTTCACATTATATTTACCCCGTAAATAATATGGCAGTACATACGTATGTATTTTATTTGAGCAAAAAGTATACAATTATATATGTGTTAAAGTTGAGAGTGTGTGTGTGTTTTTTTCTTCGAGAAAAGGCGTGTTAAATGTATGTTAATTTTTGAAAAATATATTTTTTTATAATTTTTTTTTACATAGTATATAAGTAGCATATAAGTATCTCAATTTTTTTTTATCGTTGGCGAGAAGTTGCAGTTTGCAGCGCAGTTTTAACATGTTATTATTTTTTTTATCCTTTCATACTCACGTCATGTGTCACTTGGAAGTTGGCAGTGTTTAAAAATTAATAAATTTTCTTTTTCTTTTACAATAGTAGATATATGATTGTACAAAGCACTAATTTTTTTTTAAAGAGATGATTCTATAAGAATAATAATTTAAAATTTTCCAGTATGTAAGTATTTAAGTAAAGATGACAGTATAAGAGTTCGAGAAAGAGGAAATATTACACAATGATATCAGTTTTTTTTTGTTCACAAGTTTTTCAGGATTTGAAAAAAGTTACGACTTTTTGCATGAAACTTTGATTTTCGACTCGATTTTTACGTCCAGCTCCAGAGTCACCACTTTTTCCTACACAGATCAAAATTATAATAATACAGCACACGTAATAATTAAACACTTGATTTCTTATTTCATTCAAATTATCACATTCACATTGTAAAGGTCACATCAAAAGCATTAACTCATTCATTTGAGCCTGTGAGCTATAAGCTATACATATAGGGGTAAATACGAAACGTCAAAATCTCGTTGAATTTTTTAGCCAGTGAAGTGCAATGGATTACAGTTTACAGTCAGTTATTACAGTATCAGTGATTACAAAAAGATGAAATTTTCTGAAAATTCTAAAATCTGGAGACGCTGTACAAGTTAAAGTCATAAGATTATTAGAACTTTCAGAAATACTAGGCTATGAACACTGAAGAGACATAAAATAGTTTAAAAAATTCAACGATTAGCATTGTTTAGGTAGGTAATTCGGATTAGGCCTTTGTAAAGCATTAATTTGCTTATAAGGCTTTGAAGTAAAAAAAATTGTTTCCGAATACAAACCAGGTATACAGTACACACAGATACAGGGGGGAGGGCTACATCGAAAATTAATGAGAATGGTCGCACTCATTCTATTCAAAAACACAAAAAAAATACTAATCAAAATAGAATTAAAGAGTAGAAAGTTACAACATTATGGTGAGAGAATTGCCAAGAGCCGAAGGTTAAAAAGGGCCCCGAAACACACAGAATATTTTAAGTCGTGGTGACTTGAAGATTGATTGAACAACTTTATGTTTACCTGATAATTTTCCCGTTTTTAATATTCTTTCTCTGACATTTAGTCTTCTTTGTTCTTCTACTTGTTTTTTGGCATTGTCACTACTCTTTTTTAATAACCTCTCCTTCTCCTCCTTCTCTTTTCGAAGTCTCTCTTCTAGCTCTTCATCATCCTCCTCGTCCTCCTCTTCGATCTCCTTAACATCACCCCTTCCCCCACCTCCGGCTCTGGACAACTTACAATCACACAATGGGACCTTACCTTCACAGACGTCAATATGTGAGGGACAGCAGTTGTAGGTAATGGCCGAGTCACGTTTAATTGTTAATTCCACACAACGATTGTCTACAAAACATTAGACAGACTTAGCAATTTACCAAGACATTATTTTAATTTGTAATTTTTACTACTCTGTAAATACTTGTCGAATTAAACTGTATTTTTTAGTATGATTAACATATTATCATTATGTAATAGTTCAAACTCACTCTCTTCCTCCTCAAGCTCGTCATCGTCCATAAATAGTGCCTTAACTTTTTTCAACCAACTGATGACACGCTCTTCGTCCATCAAGTCACCTAGTGTCCCGTATTTTTTATATAGTATATGTATATAATCGTACATGATTCTCCGTTTTACAAAAAAATACGGACGTTAAATAAAACTTAATAGAAATAACAATCAGAATACAATACGCAAGACAATGTTTTTCACATGAGGTGACATTTTCCTGCTACTGTTCCCTGAGTTCAATACATTTGTACTGCCATATTATTTTGTAGCTTGGAAGGTCAGGGGAGCTAGGAATTGTTTAGGGAGGTCAAGGAAGGTTTGGAAATTCAAA
>JAQFZC010007116.1:0-11599 GCA_034695205.1 Dicyrtoma fusca | reverse complement strand
ACTGATACAATGACGATTAATCAGAGATTTAAGCTTGCGATTTGGATTAAACCTCTTTCATATTATACGATTGTAGCTTGAACATTGAACCCTTGCATGTGAACTACATTTCCCCTTATTTTATCCTATATAGAATTTAAGCCACAGATTTCGAAGAGCGAAAGTGGAACAGTCTCTCATTCCCAGAATTCTTCCACAAGAAAACTAAAGAGACAGATAGGCAGACAGAGAGATAGATAGATACATGACGCGTCACAAAATGGAAATGGAATTGCAATGTACTGGCAGCTACCTACACTGTCTTTGCCTCAGTCATTGCTGTAACCGTAACGTATACGAATATAAAAAAAATGCAAAAAAAAGAAAAAAAAGGATTCTAAGAAGAAAAAAAAGTTGACTCGACGATCAAATGGAAGGAAAAATGAACTGGGCACTCTAGTCGACACAAAAGTCACACAAAAGTCAGAGACAAGTCACTCACATTATTTTTTTGCCGTGTCTTTCGCTATGCCTTTGGCTTTCCCTCTTCAAAGCCTCACTATAGTGAGTGAACGTACCGTAAATTCTCTAAGAGAACGCCCACGCACAATTCCATTCAGCCCCTCGGACCCCCGCGTACAATTAGAGAATTAGAGACCCACGCATTAATAGAGACCCGCTTATTATTCAAACTAACCGTTTTACTACTCTGAATTAAGTTGCAATAAACAGACTAAAAACAAGAATGTTGACACTTTTAAGCGACTTAAAAGTATGTGTCATTTAATTCAAGCTGTTCAGTGGCTAAAAATTTAGGTTGACACTAATTTCTGTACACTTAAACACTGAAAATACTTCCGGTGACCCACGCACTGTTAGAGACCCGCGTATTATTGGAGACCCGCGTAGTAAAAGAGGATTTACGGTAGTAGTAGTATAGGAAGTGGAACTTACTTGTAGATTGATTCTCTGTAGTAAATCTCCGACAGATTTAGCTCGTCCTTTTTTCTCTTTCCTCTGTTTGCCCGTGCTTTTCCCACCACTTTTCCGGCTCCGGCTTGTTCTTGAGCTGGTGGTGGTGGTGGTAGTAGGCGAGGAAATTCCGAATCCGTTTCCATTACTACCGTTACCGCTTCCATTGCCACTACTAGTAGCACTTAGCCTCCCACTATCCCCATTAGCCTGGTCACTATCTCCGTTTTCTTCGTAGCTATGGGCGTTCCAGTCTTCGGGACGGTCCTGGTTCTGGTCCACAGAGTGACCTTTGACTTTGACGTTTGACTGGCTGAGGGTGGACGAAATAATACTGTTGGAGCGTGAGCGTGAGAAGCTGCCCTCCTTCGACAGGTTTTCTTCTAATTCCCGCCGTTTCAGAGCCGCATTCTCCTTCTTCAACCCGTTAATTGCGGTAGCGACCGACTGGCGCTGCTCCCACTCCGAGGGCGTGTAGGGCACAGCCTTACTTTTGCTTTTACGACGGAGGCTCGTGGGATTGTAGTAGTTGGTCGTGGTGGGGCTGGTAGTGGAACTATTACGGTGGTGGTGGTGGTAATTAATATTATTAAAATTTTGATTTGGATTTGGACTTTGGTTCTGATTCTGATTGTGGAAATCCCCACTGCGTGTACAATTGTTGTAGTAGTAATCTTCATCACGGCTACAGTCCGCTGCACCAGCACTTCCTCCGTAAAAATCTTCGAAATCTTCTTCGCCGACCGCAGAAATCACTCCAGAGACGGTCGACCTTGGATGACCTTGAGTTGAAAGATGGACCTCATCCTGGTCAAAGTAATGGAGGCGACTGTCATGACGCCTGTCCCGACCCGGGCGTCGATTGCGACGGACGCTGCCACTAAATTCGGACCCTTGGTCTTCATTTTCATTTTGGCTGGGATTGTAATTACTGTAGAGGGATGGATCGTCGTGGGGCTGGAAGCCGTTGAAGGGATGAGCATTGCCGTTATGATGAACGTGGTACTCATTTTCATGAAACGCATCTTGGTTCTGCTCTTGATCTTCGTATTCTTCTTCTTCATCTTCTTCTTCTTCATCAGGGAGCACTTGAACGTTAATGAATTTGAAATGCCCAACTTGATTATTAAGTTTTCCAGTCCAGGACCCAGTGGGCTTCTTAGAGATTATTTCTATCACGTCTCCTTTCTGTAATCATAAAGCAATTGCAAGTTTTAGGGTCAAGTTATTGAACGTATGATAATCTACGGATGCGTGCATCCAATCCGTCGCATCCCATCTTATGGAACAAGTAAGAAACAAAAATAGAAAGATGAGTAGGTAGGTTAAAACAAAAACACTTTTTGAAAATGTCATTTCCCCCAAAAAAAAACATTTCTACAAAAGTAATTAGCCTATTCGGATCTTGCAAATCATGAAATTGCTCAGTGTTTAAATTAAAAATTAACGGAAACCTAGAAATTGACATTTTTCAAAAGATTAAAACTAGAGTTTAACATTGTCGGAAAGGTGAAATCACAAAACATGAAATCAAGATTTTATGAAAGATCAAAACTATAATGGAGGCCAACGCTTTCAACAGAATTAAAATTAAAAAGTAATTACACTTTTTAAAATGTCAAATATAGAAACTAACGGCGTCAAAGTGGGGTAAACTAGAAAATAACGTTTTCAAAATGGTCAAAACTAGGAATTAACGCTTTCAAAAAGATCAAAACTAGAAGCTAACGTTTTTAAAAAGGCCAAATCTAGAAATGAACGCTTTCAAAAACTCAAAACCACAAATTAACGCTTTCAAAAAGGCCAAAACTATGAATTAACGCTTTCTAAAAGTTCAAAACTAGGAACCAACTTTGTCAAAAAGGCCAAAACTAAAAAACGCTTTTAAAAAAGTCGAACAACTAGAAATCAACTTTTCAAAAAGGCCAAAACTTCAAATTAACACTTTCAAAATGGTCAAAACTTCTTAACACTTTCAAAATGGTCAAAACTACGAAACAAAATATTTCAAAAAACTGAATGTAAAGCTAGATATTTTGCCATTTTGAAAAGGTCAGTCCGTTCCCCAGTCCGCCATAATAAACCAACCTTATAGTGCAGCGCGTGTCGATCATAGGGACTGGGCGTACAATCCACGAGGGCTAAAGCCTTCCCCACAAAGGGTCCATTGAGGTCATTTTTAGGCGTGCTAAGTGACACCGGAGCAGCATCCGAATCACTGAAGTTACTGTTGCTATGGTTACTGAAGATGCTTCCTTGTCGACTCGTTGAGCTGCGGGGCAGAACCATATTGACGGGCACAGTTGCCGTTACCGCCAAGCCACTACCACTGCCGTTACCAATGCCGTTACCGGTACCGTTACCGTTACTAGACCGACGGCCCATCGGCGGCAGGCCGTCATTATGAATGGACGTGAGCTCCTCCTCCGAAGAATTTCCGTAGGCGGGAATTTCATTCAAAATTCCCTCATTTTCATTGGTTGGGATTCGAGCTCTATTTCTCCTGCTATTGTCATTCCTTTTCATAGTTGTGAAAAAATGGTGGCTGTTCTCTGTATTTCCCTGTGCTATTTGGTCCTGTTGGTATTCATAAGGTTGCTCATATTCAGAGTGACGGTAGGTTGGAGGATCTTCGGGAAGAGACCCGCGTTTACGGTTACTACCCGGGCATTGAATTTGACTCATGCCATTCTTCTTCTTCTTCTGGTTCTTCATCTCCGGATTAGTTTCCCACTCATTTTTCTCCTCGTTTTCTTCTTCCCCAAAATCTTCCTCGTCTAGCTCATCTTCCTCCTCCTCGTCCTCCTTCGGCTCCTCTAAATAATTTCTTTCAAACTCATCCAAGGCATGAATGGCATCTTCGGGGTCCTCATCCTCGTAGATTTCCTCTTCTGGAAAGAAAAAAAAAGGGAAAAAAATTATGAAAATGGGAATTTAACATGTGGTGATCGGTGATAAGAGGGAAATAAACCAGGAAGGAATTTCTTTGCACTTTGTACAGTAGCTATATACATATATATAGGAAGTAACTTTCCCCTGTCACTTTGTTCCACACCATATAATATAATAGTAATAGTGTATAGCTAATTCTAAATTGCACTTTATGAGTGAATATGGAGTCTCAAAGCTCAACTTGTTTATAACAACAACAACTCAAGAAGAATTACAAATCACGTACAGCACAAGAAGGAATGGAGAGAGTTTGTATTTGTGTTGCTACGAAGGGGCTGTGCATAAATAACGTGTGCATTTTTCGGACATTTTCTACCCCCCCCCCCCTCCACAATAGTTTGCATTTTTTAACATTAGCTTACAGGGAAGCTCTAACCCCCCCCCCCTATCTACCATCGTTTGCAAGCGTCATTTATGGAAGCCCCTAAGGGTTCAATTGTTATTGTTGTATAATAAAGGGGCTATGCATAAATTATGCTTGAAAATTTTTAACCTTTTCGGAACTGTAGTTTGGCTAGTTTTACAGCCTTCTGAAAATTGAAATTTCTTGTTTTGACCATTTTGAAAGTGCTAGTTGGTAGTTTTGCAACCTTTTAAAAAGGGTAATTTGTTGTTTTGACTTTTTTGGAAAAGACGATTTCTATTTTTGACCTTTTTGAAAGTGTTAGTCAGTAGTCTTGCACATTTTTAAAAATGGTAACTTCTTGTTTGGACCTTTTTGAAAGTGTTAGTTTACTAGTTTTGAATGTTTTTGAAAGTGTTAATTTGTAATTGTGCCCTTTTTGAAAGTGTTAGTTACTAGTTTTTACCTTTTTGTAAGTGGCAGCTTCTGTTTTTGACCATTCCGAAAACGGCACTTTCTTGTTTTGAACCTTTTTGAAAATGGTAGTTAATAGTTTAGCATCTTTCTGAAAAAGTTCATTTCTAGTTTTGACTTTTTTGAAAGTGTAAGTTACTAGTTTTGCACCTTTTGGAAGTGCAAATTCGTAATTCGTAGAATACACACTTTTGTAGAGCATTCTTTCTACTTCCAAGGCTTCCCGGTTTCAAATAGGCTAGCTAAACACAGGCTACACAGTATAACATCTATAGATGGAGATGGGAATGCATTAAGTTTTTTTGTAAATTTTGAACTTTAGCAGGCAGAAGTAGACAGCATTAAAAATGACGGAAGGGATCTCAAGACATTTCATCATTTCGCCCCCCATTTTTCATTTGTATGGCACAGTGCTACTAAATTTGATTACAGGCGGCAGCCCCAGCCCAGCAGTTCCGCTAACGATAATGATCCGGGTTTAACAGCCCAGAGGCCAAATGTGTAGGAAAAGGAGGGAATCAGAAATCTAATATTCACCCTTTTATGACACGAGACATAAAAATTGTGAAGAAGTGGCTTAAGGAAAAAAAACACCCACCATCCAAACAACTTTCCAATTTATCACGGTGCATTTTAGACTGGAAGGCTTTGCAAGGCCTAAAAGTTGTGGAAGTTATTTCTACCGTAAAATTGTAACCTGTGGACCACACATACATATTCCATGGCATTGCATTGCATTGCCATACCGATTCCGATTTGAACTCACGTGGAAAGCGTTCACGTTTTTAAAATTCATTAAATTTTTAAAATGTGCTGGTGGTGGTGGGCGTAGGGCAGGACGGAAGTATAAAATTATAGGATTGGGAAATAGGAAGTGAAGTAACATTACAGTAGAAAGTTGGGCGGCTAGCGGCTGGCTGGCTGGACAGTGGTTGTTTTTTTTGTTTTACTTTACTTTTATTTTTATACGTTACTTTACTTAGTAGAATTAAAACACATGAAAAGAGTTTTATTTTTGCTGAAGCACCATACCACGGGCAATTTTATTTGTATGCATTTTATATCATTCTAAACTATTGGAGGACAAGTCAATGGCAACATTGGCAACAACACGTGTAAGTACTCAGTAAGGAAACAGAATAACGGAACGCAACGCTCTGATTCAAAAAATTCCACGGATTTTGTAACCTATTCGGAAATAGGAAATCATGCTTGAATAAAGTACTATTCGTTCTACATACCTATTACCTTCTTCAAAAAAGGTCGAAACTAGTGAATTCAACTTTTAAAATGGCTTAACAAAATAAGAAATTGAATTTTAGAAACCCCTTACAACTAGAGAGTAACGCTTTCAAAAAAGGTCAATATAGGAAATTAAGGGTTTCAAAGAAGGCTAAAACTAGAAATTCATATTTTCAAAAAGGTCAAAATTAGATATTATCCCTTTCAAAAAGGGGTAAAACTAGGAATTAGCATTTTTCAAAAAGTTCATAACTAGAATTTAGCATTTTCCAAAAATTCAAAACAAGAAATTAACATTTTCAAAAAGGTCAAAACTAGAAATTATCATTTTTAAAAAGGAGTGAAACTAGAAATTCACATTTTCCAGAAGTTCAAAACAAGAAATTAGCACTTTCAAAAAGGGTTAAAGCAAGAAATTAGCACTTTCAAAAAGGGGCAAAACAAGAAATAATGACTTTCGAAAAGGTCAAAACTAGAAATTAGCACTTTCAAAAAAGCACAAAACAAGAAATTAACATTTTAAAAAAGGGGCAAAACAAGACTACCATTTTCAAAAAGGAGCAATTCAATAAATAATGACTTTCGAAAAGGTCAAAACGAGAAATTAGCACTTTCAAAAAGTGGTAAAGCTATTAAACTAACATTTGAAAAAGGTCAAGGAGGTCACTTGACCTCCAGGCCAGGGGCCAGGGCTGTTCTAGCTGTATATTTATTTATAAATTGAATCCCTACTTAATTTATTTAAGAACATTATTTAAATGACTAATATTTCGCAAATTGAATCCGATTTTTTAGTCAGTGTAAAGCTACTTATAAAAGATTAGTCTACTTTTTCAACGGCTCCTATTCATTTCGGTTCCACCACCATCGCATCCCATCGCAACACCGTCCCAAAATTGAGAGCTTAAAAAATACAGTGGAAATGTAATTATGGGATCAAAATGCCTGGTCTCCTTTGTGTTTACTATTTTTGCGTGTGGTTCTGGCCTCTAGCTTTAAAGGCCCCGCACTGTACTGTTTTGCTTGGGAACTAAATGAGATTTATCCACGAAGGACTTTTACACCCTTTTAATTTAGACCCAGCAATTTCTCTTTCGGATTGAAATTTCAAATAGCATTGTAAAACCTCCACTTACACTTCCTATACTGCCAGGCAGTTTCGAACACCACCGGCTAGCCCACTACGTATACTGGCAGAGAGCTACTTGCACATATTACGTCACACTCTATGAGCGAAGCAACACTACTGGAGTAGTTATGGAAAGTTTTTTTAAATAGCTGAGTGAATAAGCGCAAACAACGGGAATTTAAAAAAAAATTTAAAACAAGAAACTAATACAAGTAAGTTCACAAATGCTTGAGCAAAAAGAACAGTATTTTATTAACAATTTTTTAACGTTATTTTTCCAAGGCCCAACAGATAGTTACTATAACTAGGTATTTGAACACTAACATCCAGCAATAGCAACTGGTATGCGTATCTACCTTACGTACACCATTTAAACGAGAAGGCCCGACCGACTAACTAGAAAAACTCCTAAAATGAACACACATTATCGTAAGACGTTGATGTAGGACCCTATTCCAAGTTGAACAGTAGATAGTAGATACCTACGTGCCTACTTCTTGCAAAAATTCCAAAGCACTGAAAACAACAACAACAATAATAACAACAGGAGCAAGAACAAGATGCCTTGGAAGGCATGGAAGGCAGTGATATCTCTCTCTTGGGCATTTACGGCTGTTTTATGTACAATAACACTGGGGCTACACCAAAGACCAAACCTAGCAAAAGTAAAAGTTTGGGCACAATAGATACATACACACACCAAGTCTTTAATTATATCCAGTACCGAAAATTTCCAAGTAACTACCTACCTATGCAGTTACCCTACAAATTACTAAAAAATATTGATACAAAAAATGATTCTGAGCATCCTAAGTCTAAGGATTTAAATTCCAGCATCGTTTGCATTATTTTTACAAATTCTTGAGAGTTCAAAGTAACAAACTCGATCGAGCAATGACTGAGCGACTAATCAGTGACTAACGGTATTAGTATCCAGGAAACGGAAAATGGCCCTTCATACGGCATCATTTTATAACATATGCACCTACCTGCTTCATGGTAGGATTCTACAAACAATGGACACATCGTCGGTTAATAAACTATTTGAAACTGAGAAGCCAGGAAAATAATGCTTTCAAAACGGGTTTCTATACCATAAATACACTTTTCGAAATAGTCTAAACTAACGATTACAATTTTAGAAAGGGAAAGTAACAAGAAATTAACACTTTAAAAAAGGTCAAAACTGTAATATATTTTTCAAAAACATTCAAAACTAGTGATTAACCCTCTCAAAAATGGAAAAACTGAAAACGACATTTTTCAAAGACATTCAAATTAGTGACTTACCCCCTCAAAAAGTTCAAAACTTGAAATTACACTTTTCCAAAACATTCAAAACTACTGATTAATCCTCTCAAAAAAGTTCAAAACTGAAAACTACACTTCTGAAAAACACTCAAAACTACTGACTAACCCTCTCAAAAAGGTCAAAACTAAAAACCACACTTTTCAGAAACATTCAAAATCAGTAACGAACAATTTTAAAAACGCCGAAACTCAAAACGTCAAAATGTCAAAATAAGGAAGATACATTTTCGAAAACCTGTTAACTAGAAAGCCATTAGCGTTTCGAAAAGGTGACGGATTTCCTTTTAGCGTTTAATTTCTATGTGACGACCCACTTTGCCTCATAACCGACGATATGTGCATCATACAGCATCACAGTATGAATCCAGAAAGCTGAAAGCGTATAAAATACGACTGACTGCTTTCACTAGCTGCTTTGAGTGCCTCACAAAATCTTGAGTAGCAACTACATACTATACTGGGTCGGTCCGTAGGTCTGTTGGTCCGTTCTGTTCTCTTCCATTCACCGTATATTTTGTGGAAATTTCGAATTTAGAATCCCAAATAGGAACCTCTACACACACTACAAGTAAACAAGCATAAAAGCATCCCTCTACTACTACTTTCACTTTCTATAGTTTCTATCCCATCCTATTCTAACCTAAAGAGTAGTTTAACTTTCTCCAACGCATCTTGATCTTGATGATCCGGCTGGCCCTACTACTACTACAACATACCCTATTCGGATCTTTGGTTTAGTTTGGGAGAATCGGTCGGGTGAAGACAGACAATTCCAAGATCATAAAACTTTTCCCATGATGTAATTTATACGGCACACATAGCAACTGTATTACGATACCCAACTATAGTATTATATAGACTCTAATTGACTATACCTATAGCCGTCTGTACCGTAGGCATCTGTATAGCCACAGTTATAGAATGAGGGCCGAGTTAACTTAATTCAGGATAAATTCAAGGAACGATTCAACTGTTTCTACAACTATCTTTCTCTCTTTCTCTCCGCAATGACAGTGAAAGCAAACTTTGACGTCTGTACAGGTTTTAGAAAGACAGAGCAAATACAACAAAGACCACCCTGAGCACAAGGATCATCATCACTGCAAAGATAAGGACCTTCAACCAGCTTCTAGCTTCAAAGATTCTAAAACAAAACAGCTTGAAAACAACAGCTGAATCAGCCACTCGAAGAGAAAGGTGAATCGACCCAAAAAATCTTAAATTCATAAATACTGTCCAACTTTTTCGTTCCAATTCAGAAACTTTATTTGAATTTTCAATAATCAGAGTCCATCCATTATTTAAATGATGGAAAGAAAGTCAAAGTGAAAGTGAAAAAAGTAAACATGTCATAGTGACAGTATAAATCGGTATTTTCCTAGAAAAAAAAGAAAGTGTCTTTTTTCTGACTTTGTTAATATTTTTTGCAATAGCAATAAATTGCAATAGAAACTTAAATACTGTGCACTTTACATTATCTTTGCATGTATTTATGCATTTTATTTGAAATATATTTCACAGATTAAATGGCAAATGGGTGTACTGGTGAAAGAAAAGGTTCCGTATCGAAACAAGATGATACTTTCACTTTCCCTCATGATGTATTTCCCTTTCCCATTAACATGTGTTTTGTTTTCTGCATGGAAGCATGAGAAAACCAAAAACTTTCTCCATAAGTAAACAAATGCAGATTCGGATGCCATAAAATATTACTGAACGAAGGGAATAAAACCCTTAAGCCCTAACTTACAGTTCACTGCCTAACTGCCTATACTCTACTGCTGTGTATATTTCAGGGAAATTCCTCTAAATTACACTTGAAAATGTGTCAGTAAATCCTCAGTGAAAGTTCAAAGTACCTACCAATAATGTAATTGTGCTTTTGCATCTGCAAAAAGCCCGTTTTGTCCTTTTTAAATTTTTCACATAGCTTAGAAATACTACCACTTGAAAGCGTGTACTTTCACTCTCTGAACTTTCAAAATGGTGATAGCAATGAACTGATTCTGTAATTTTTAAAGCATCCTCTTGAAAATGTGTAAATAGTATAATTAGGTTGTACTAGTTTAAAAAAGCAGTTTTTTAAAAGTTTTTGAAACGGTAATGCATCAAGTTTAACACGTTTTTGAGAATAGTAATTTTTAGTTTTAAGTTTTAATCTTTTGGAAAATACCAACTTCTTATTTTGGGCTGTTTAAAAGTACTAGTAACTAGTCATGTGCGTTTTTGAAAAGTTTGACTTCTAGTTTTGACCTTTTGAGAATGTTGGTTACTAGTTTTGACCGTTTTGAAAAGGTCAATTTGTACAATAAACACTTTCAAAATATTGTAAAAGTAGAAATTAACACTTTCAAAAGGGTGTAAAACTAGAAATTAATGCTCTTAAAAAGGTGTAAAAGTAGGAATCAGCACTTTAAAAAAGGTGTAAAACTAGAAATTAAAACTTTCAAAAAGGTGTAAAACTAGAAATTAACAATCTCAAAAAGGTGTAAAACTAGAAATTAACACTCTCAAAAAGGTGTGAAACTAGAAATTGACACTCACAAACTAATAAAAGTAAGATTTAACCCTCTCAAAAAAGATTAATTTCTTGTTTTGGCGTTTTTTAAAGAGAAAGTTACTCTTGTTAACAGTTTTTGAAAATATTGATATCTAGTTTTGACCGTTTAAAAAAAGTAAAATTGTAGAGAATAAACAGTTTTTTAAAGCATAATTTCAACAGTTTTTCAGTTTGTTCTAAATACCTAGGTTAATTTTCAAACAACCCCATATGTACATAGTTTTGGTAACAAAGTAAAGGTTTCTTTTAGTTAAAGCAGTTGGAATTAGTCCTGCGCTTTTTGCACTGGAAACTTGATTTTCAGATTTTTAAACAAACTATTTTGCAAACTATATGAATTAAAACATCCGGAACTACAAAAAACATCAATGAGCAACCTTCACTTTCAACTGAACGTAACTTCAATGACAAAAATTCAAAAACCCAAACCTCCTTTGCAAGCACATACGATAAAATATCTATGAAGAAAGGTTTTTCCTTCTTTGCTCTTCCCTTTTGGTTTTTTGGTTCTTTGGTTTTATGTTGTAAAGTCAATACAGCAACTGTCACATCATATCATTGGGATTTTAAAAAGTGGGAACCCAAACTGATGGTCCAATAAAAAAATTTGTTTGTGTGTAACTTTAGACTTTATAGA
>JAQFZC010007115.1:0-11602 GCA_034695205.1 Dicyrtoma fusca | reverse complement strand
CATGTCACGTTTTGTCACGCTGTGTCCCCCCACCACCGACCGCAACCACCGTGACGTACTTAATGAATGACCCCTAAAGGGTTGGTAAGAAAAAATAAATGGAAGGTACAAAAATGTCCTTCCATTTTACCAACATTTCACCGCGTTTAAAACGTTAAGGGGGTACATATTAGGTAGTGTGTACATTTGCTTGACTATCGACCCCATTCCCTAGCTGATAGCATTATACAACCAATACGTGCCCATATCCCTTCCACCCCCTTGTTTTGCGCAGCATTTTTCACATTTATTTCCGCACTTAAAAAATTTTTAAAAAAAAGTTGATAAGAAAGGGTTGCTAAGGTAAATTTTGAAAAAGTAAGACGTCGGTAAGGGGTTTGGAACTCAGAAAAAGTAGGTAACAAGTAAGATAAGGTTTTAATTTGCCCAATTGTAATTCAAGAGAACCCCTAAGTTAATTCCACTTCATTTATTTCCCCCATCCTATCGCAATTTGACAATAAAAATATGTTAGCACCATTTTTTTCTGCTAACAATTCTTTCCTTAATTTTCCAATGTTGGCCTATAAAATATGAAAAAACGTTAAAAATAAAATTCAATAATTGGTTAAAATTTACAAGAAAAAATTAAATAAAGGATTTATAGAAAGTGTCAAAACTAACAGATGCTACTGCTCTACTTGGAAAAAGCCCTTTCGAGATAATATACGAAAGGCTCTTAATAGTAAAAAACGTTCAAGGCATTGCTTATATAATTGAATGAATGAATGAATGAATTTATTCATTGGGTCGATTTGACCATTTCGGTCCATACAACCTGACTCAACCAGTCACTGTGGGTGAGGAGAATAGGAGGCTATCGCATCTATTGTCTCGGTCATATTACCCTTTCACCTATCCTCGTCTCCCTCTTCCACAGTAAAGGAGTCCATTCCCTAGGCCCCTACAGTAAGTAGTGGTCACTAAGGAGCCCCAAAGGAGATTGGGTTTCAATCAACCATTCAGTGACGTGTACCGTACAAACACAGAGCCATACACGATTAGCAGGCAGCGACCGAGGATTGAGCTTTGGTCTGAGGCTGGAAATTTCCATTCCAGTCTGCAGTCCTAACCTCTCTACTAGTGGGTAAATCTAAATACATTCAAATAAATTATGGACCAGCTACTTGGAACATGTACATAATCTTCTTGAAACACGCAACTAATGCCGCAGAAATATATTTTCGCATTAATATTATGTTAACACGAAAAAACAAGAGCTATAAACCTAATCCAATTAACTAAACTAATGCAACTTGAAGAATAATAATTACGCAATCTTAGTTATACTCATGGGAGACTTACGCTAATTGTATATCTGGAAATACATTTTTTCCTGATAAAAGCCTACATATAATCAAGTAAAAACGTTATGCGAATGGTCGCTTCTACCCGAGTAACCCAGATCAGACCCAAAAATGGCAAATATTTTGAAAAAATGTCAGTATTAAAAATATGTGTAATATTTAATTTTTGTTCAAAACTGTTTTCCCTTCAGTCACTTCAAAGTTTTATAAACATCTGTTTTTAAACAAATATTGGCCTTTTCTGGATTAAGCGTGGGTCACTAGGGCAGAAACAACTATTTCCATTAAGTCTTTATGTCATTTTAGGTTTTCGGACAAGCACGTTCAGGAAACAAATTATATTATGCGATTTCTGAATACATCATTGGCGTAGTGCCCTCGTCAGTAATAAAGACCGTATAAACAACGAAGATAACAATAAAATTAATTTTCTACACATAAAAATATGTCAGTTACATATTATTGTATATTAAATATGTAAACTCTAAAGCTTTGCTCTGTTATGAACAAAATAAATTAGCAATAATTTGGTTTGTAAATAAAAAATCCATTTTATGTTCGTTAATGGTGAACTCGGCACGTGAATGAGGGTGATATAAATAATCTTTTTCCAGGTTACCGCAAAATCTCGATTTCCCGATCATCGGTAAAACCAATTTGTACCGTAAGGTTTGCCACACCAAAGTTTTGGGATAGTTTCGTTTCCCTGTCCGTACTGTACCGTTTACGGAACGGGAAAAGTTAATTCCCGTACCGATCGAACTCGATCGAAGGTTTAACCTCGATATCAACATCCATCATTTAAACCATTACAGTGCAGTGCCCAAAGTTCTATAGGAAATTTTACCCGAATATTTAGCGAAACATTTACACGTTCGTAATTAGGTTGTCCCTAGAATATGTTTAACTTCATTTTTTACAATTTCGTTACTTTATCACAGACTTTTTATTGATTAAATGTTGTTCATAATGCATAATAATTGTGGAAGTATCTTTTTTGACTCATTGTTGTTCAACTATCTACAAATATTATCAAAAGAGGTAATTTAATCAATTATTTTGCTTATATAACGGTTACACAACGGTGTAGAAGGTGACAACAATCTTAACTCATATATGTTTGTAACGATAAATAATCTCCATATAAAATATATTACACGCACAAAAGTAACAACTACGGTAGTGAAGTTAACGTACTGCTGAATGTGAGACCCTGGAAGACTCAATATGCAGTTCCACTTAGAAAGTCTATAAGCAAATGTATTGAAAATGAAAGAGCTAAAGAGCAAGTAATAATAACTTATTCCTGGATCCCTCGTAATATATATATATATATATATATATAGAGCCTGATGATATTTATACACTCACTGGTTCGCCTGTTGACTGTATCTGATGCCTTACTAATTTTTACACTTACATAATTAATAGAAAAAATTAAAAATAAAGTTACACGCAAATGTGATACGCCATTAGAAAGCACTTGGAAAGTAGATCCAGAAAACGAAAAGGGCTATCCATTATTAGAAAACAACGCAACGTCCTTACTTTACACCCTAGTACTTAATAAAGCTAATTAATAAATACACAAATAAATGCAACACTTCGGAAAATTGAATTAATATGGGTTACCAATATACTATTCCCAAACATTTAATGTTAAAATTCTGCAAAACTTAAATAATTACTAAATTGAAATTCACAAAAATCCTGTGCTCTGTTAATATTGCAGTATGAATATATTGTTCAATTACTCGATATTTAAATATATATACAAAACCTTGAGGGAATTTCCTGCGTGAAAATTAAAGAGGCGATTACTATTCAGGTGTAAATTAGGTTAATTCACAAACATTTTAACACACTGTTTATTATTTTGTTTTAGATGCTGCCAAATTCTTTTAACAAGTCCCTTTCATTCTACTCCAT
Organism: Dicyrtoma fusca; assembly: GCA_034695205.1. Lineage (NCBI taxonomy): Eukaryota > Metazoa > Arthropoda > Collembola > Symphypleona > Dicyrtomidae > Dicyrtoma > Dicyrtoma fusca. Next base: position 8,327 of record JAQFZC010007115.1, on the reverse strand, counting down.
GTATCTGATTAAAGTAGCAACCCAGTGCTTTTTCGCGTCATTCGAGATAAAAGCCTAAAGTGCGGCAGGACAACAAGTAATCACACAGAAATCGAAACGAAAAAAAACAGAATCTAATATTAAAAAGTTTACCTCCATGAATTATTAAAGCATCCATCTTAAAGCATGTTCGAATCATGTTGTGCCTTTTTAAAGGTTTGGTTACTTATCGTTGGGAAATATACAATTCACTCTAGCGTGAGTATGAACACTCCTGTCCATAATCCGGTCGGTGATGATCCTGACTTTAATAATTGTCACTGGAATGGAGATAGTCCCTTGGGACTATCACTGGACACAGATGGATTCCACTGTGGAGGTGATTTTCGACCCTCTTCTTGCCCTAGAACTACCAGAGGACGATGATATTATGATAGGCTGTCCTTCAGACTGGGCACGCGGACGGATTCGTCGTGCTATCACGTCTCCACCCATTTCACCTTGCTCTGTCTTCATATTTATGAAAAGACGGAAAATCACCTGTTTCCGCCATAGTCGATACTCTACCCGAGTTGAGTGATTGCGATATAGACTTCGAATTGGAACTTCTAGACTCTCCAACTCCTCCTACTTCTCCTACTACTATTAGTATTGATTCGTACGTTCGAAAATTTATGTCTCGGACCTCGAATATGCAGCCTATGGTTTTCTTAGGACGGCGGGTGGATGAGCCAGCTCGTACAGTAGCAAACCGGCGCATAGTAAAATCTGCACGGAAGGTCTGGCCCCAGGCCAAGCACAACTTATACCCGTCCCGCACTTCACATTTACGGAGTTCGCCTTCGTAAAAACCCTCACTAGGTGCAGTGCGGATAGCATTACCTTTGCCTAAGTAGGCGGAGTTTTGGCTGTTCGCCTACTAACGTAGGAAGCGTTAGACCTACGTAGGTAGGAGTTTTTGCAAGTGCGGGTGCAACCTACCTAACTTCCTCTACCGTTAGCATGGGAGCATTTTTCATTTGAACTGGTATCCTTGAAATCGCACCCTGTATAATTGGCTAATATTTTGGTGGGCAAAAACAATCCATACCATTTTTTTAGACCAATAGTATGCCTCCTTTCCTAGTCAGGCTAGCTAGTGCGAATAGGATTACTTTCGTAGGCTATCTCCTAAAAAGCAGCGCGGAATGTTTGACTCAACAAGAGAATATACGTAATATACCTCCGTAGATTGTAATGCCGGACGGGTATTAGCCATAGAGCTCTCGGTTCCCTCTCGCGGAAAAAACTCCTTCCTTCGGCTACTGTTACTTCAGCTACGGCTGAAGGTAACACTCATATTTTCAATTGCACTCCATCACCTCCACTTTCTCTTATTCCACCTGCCTTTGCTAACCGTCCTAACTCTAAGTTACCTACCATTCCGAAGAAAGTTCCTCGTCAGCGTTAATTTAATCCTATCAATCTCGGAATCTCAACCCTGAAACCGTCTATCTCAATTACTCCAACTTCGTATTCAGTCAGTTCATCCTCTGTAGCGACTACCTAAACGCCCTCTTGGAAATTCCCTTTTAAATCCTCTCCAATTATACCCTCAACTCGAGCTACAAAAGGTAGCAGAGAATACCTTTTGTAGCTCAACCTATTCCTCGCCCTAAAGTCCCTGAATCTCCCGGACCTTCGTCTATCCGACACCATACGTTTCCACATCTAGACACCAATACGATGCATGAAACTGTTGTTCCTTATATGAAAATATTCTTCCCTTTTAACTTCTCTCGCATGCCCTCACTAACCTCTATCGATTGTAATGAGATTATTCCTGTCGTGATTGCTCCTTGTCCTAGATGTCCTGGTCAGCGCCACCGAGAACTCCTTTGTCCCCGTTTTCAAAAGACTGTCCGTCCTAAGCCTACTCGCGAGAAAAGGTCCAAAAATAAGGGACCCAGTGCTCAACGGCATCTTCTGCGTTGGTAAGCCAAGAAATTAGAGCTAGCGCAAGAAATAGCCGAGCAGAATCTTAGTGCCTTAAGTGAGAGAGATTCTGATGAGGTGAATCCTATCAATAATTAATCGTAGGTATGACATCATTTGGTGGAAATCATTATGTCTGAATTTTTATCTTGTTCATTTCCTTTTGTCATCTCTTCGTATGATACTAATTCATATTACCTTTACGATTCCACTTGTTACTTAAATGAATTTTAGTAAGACTAAGATTTCTTTAGTGTTTATCTGTTACATGTTCTGTTGTGTCCCATTGAGTTTGGTCAGATCAGTTAATCATAAAACGTCTTAGGAATTGTTTCATTTCAGATGGCGGTCCATTTCGTGATGTTGTCAAACGCGCCTCAACAACAATTAGTTCAACTTTGGACCAATGACCTAGATGCACGAGATCTCTTATGGAATGAAATTCTTATTGATTAGAAATTTAGATTAGGTCAGAGAGCAGGGCCAGTTGAAGGAGGTCAGCCTAAGCGGACGTTCAAGTATTAAATAACGCAAAATTCCTGATTTTTTGACCACCACAGACTGCATGTAACGCAATAGAGCCCCCTAGTACAATGTTGTAGGTATAGGACTGTAACGCAAGACGGAAGGACTACCCACCCCGGTGGCGTTATGTAATATTTGAACGTCCCCTAACGACCCTCCAGGTCCCAGAGCTCTTTTAACCATGTCATCTCCGGTCGTCATCCCGATAGCTAACTTAAGTTTGAATCTAACTAAATCTTATAACGTCTAGGACCGACGACGCGACAATTCTGTCCAGTTCATCTCGTAATTATACAAATTAGTATTTTGAATATGAACTGAGCCAAAGTTGCTTCCTCAATTTTGGAATGCAACAAAAGTAAATAAAATGGAAAGTACATAAGTATTTATTTGTATGTTGGTGTTTTGTCAAAATACAAATAAATAATAATAAAACTTGATATTTCTAGTTAAGTCCAGTTTGAACAATAGACCATATGGTGTTGCTATTTTAAGAAATTGCATAAATTAAAATAGGTAAATTAAGTAACAAAAAGTTGTATCTAACGGAGTGTATAATCCCGAGGAAAAAAAATATAATAAAGAATCATTCGATCTGAAAATTTCAAACAACTTTGTTGTGTTTACGAAAGTGTCCGTCATTTATTTGGCATTCGAAGATTTCCTCCGGATTGTAAACTTGTGTCTCAAGTATCTGGACGGCGATTCATCTTTGGCGAGGCCTATCATAATTACAGTGTAATCTTAAGTTAGAGTGATTTGTCATAGTTAGCGTTCGTATAAAAACGTTACAATCTGTTAATGGGAGACCTTCACGAAATCGCCAGCGGTTGCCAATAGCCGGACCCTCCACCACGTACCACTTCCTTCGGTTCGTCTACGGCATCCGAAAGCTTCATCAACTATTTATTAGCTCTCCGGGAACGTTGGCCTAAGGAAATGTTTGGGGAATATTCTCCTACAAATCCTGTGTACTCGGGTGTAAATGAGCGCGATCATCCACTAGTCACGTCTCCTAGAGCCTCGGAACTACGTGAATACGCAGATTGGGAGCTACAACAACCCTTATTACCTATTTCTGTCAACCCTAACCCTACTCCTCCTCTTGCAACTCCTTTGTCGAATATAAGCAGCGTCCTGAGTAATTACTCATCTCCAAGCGATCCCGATCACAACAGTGGATATTTTGTTTCCAAAGAAGTAGGAAAATTATTACAGGTTTATGCCTGATGTATTAACGATTCAATAAAAAGAGTTGAATTGGACGTTCTGTTATGGTTTCTTGTCTTAATTTCTTTGCACCGTTTATATCGCTCTTCGTACAACCCACCAACTTTATATCATTCTTTGTACAACCTATTTACTTTATATCACTCTTCGTACAACTCATTTCATTATATCACTCTTCGTACAACCCATCAACTGTATATCATTCTTCGCACAACCTATGTACTTTATGTCACTCTTCGTACAACTCATTTACCTTATATCACTCTACGTACATCTCCTTATAAAAGACTTGTTAATCTACTCATTTATTACCAACTCTACTTTCTAGCCTCGAGACGAGTCTTCCCCCGGTTGCGTGTATTTTTGTTACGGTTGGTCGTAGAACGTCGTCATCCTGAAAAGCAGACCACATACCAAAGACAAATTAGACTCCTATACAATGGAAAATTAAAGGGAAAAAAATAAAATAGAAAGAAATATGGATATGAACAAATGCAATGAAGGGAATGTTGGTTTCTTACCTTTATAGTCTCAAAAGCCTGGAGGTCATCCAGGTCAATCCCACTTGAATTTTCTTCGTCAAACGTCGTGTCAACCTTCAACTTTTGACTTTCCTTGACTTTTGAAATTGGTGCCAAGAGGTAGCACTGACAGAAGTCAATGTAGGGACGACTACAGTCAACTGGTCGTAGGTTGTAGGTATATGATCAAGCTGCCATCGAAACTATTCAAATGACCTTGTCCGTCGGTTACCAAACAGACCGACAGACCAGTCAATCACTTTCATTTTTCGGAACTGGAGCGACTTTTGAAAGGTTATAAAAGACAGCACAGCCTCAGTTCCAGGTATTCTTGCTTTGGTCTTTGGCGTGCGTCTTTGACTTTAAACTGTATCTTGAGGAATGATTTTTTTTTCTACTCTCTCTTGTCGAAAAAAAACTTGTCAAAACTTCAAATTTATTTTGGCAATTTGACTGTTGAAAAGTCTCAACCCACGTTAAGTATAGTTACGTTGGCCATCTATTCTCACTTCTTCAACTTCAATCTTCCAAACTTTCAACCTAAGTTTTAATTTTGACCGAAATCAAACATTAAGTTGTCTCTAGGGATCTTCCAGTAGGCCAGCAGACCTGAGCTTTAAAGGGAGGAAGGAAGGAACTGAGTTTTCCCGATCTTGGAAATTGGAACTGGAGTGGTCTAGCACTTTGTACTTTGTGATTGGAACTTGCTTGGTTTGATTTATTTCGGTTATTATTTTGATAGTTACTTCTTGTGTTGGTAATTCTTTTGATTTAAAAAAATATACCGGTATCGTGGAGATACGGTGAGTAGGTGCTCAGGTGAACTATAGAGGAGCGTCAATTTATCATCCAGCCCGCGAAGCTAGATCGGAAATTGTAAGTACCTGAAATCAATTAATTACATTACCTTTGTTTGGATTTTTATTGTTTCATCCAATTTAGAGGTCGGTGATCCATTTATCATTCTAAGTAGTAGGGAATTTAGTAATAAAACGTCTTATGATTACATTAAGTTGACTGCAGCGACTCAAAGACCACTTTTCATCAAGTAGTATAATTCGTGTGAGGACTTTCATGAAAAATTCAAAATAAGGTAAAAAGATTGATCAGGTCTGGATCACAAAATTAGTTTTGTCAAAATACAGCTTAATTAAATGACTGATTTTCTTCGGAATTTCAACTCCTACTTTATCCATTGTTTTAAGAATAGGGCCCATAAAAATGAAAATGAATTGTTTAAGACCCCTCTGAAAACGTAAATTTCTTCCGTTTTGAATGTTTCTTAAGGTGTTAATTTAAGCTTGGGACAAGTGAATTCTGTTGGCAGCATGTGCGTGTTCGTTTCCTGGACGCTTTGGCATTGGCTTTTAATCCTGTCAACCTTGAATTCACTTATCAGCTCAAGGCAGGTAATCTATAATATCCACATTTCCCATCATTAGTCCGTTCTGTAAACTACATTCTGTGTCCAAGTCTTACAAATCTTTATTACCTTAGGTTTGAAGGTTCCATTAAACACTTTATCAAAGCATGAACCTAACCTACTATATAGGTTTAGGTACATCGTTTTGAAATTGCTAATTTAATGTTTTAAACCTTTTTGAAAGTGACTGTAAAACTATTTACGAGCACGATCGAGGCTTCAATAATTCAGTTGACAGTAAAGATGAAGGGGTAGAAATATGTAATTGCAATTATTATTTTCAAAGTAAGAGATTGAAAATGAACTTGAAAACGACACCGAAATGGATGCAGAGACTGAACACGACCACAAAGAATAGCTTATAGGCTTCCAAAAATAAGCCACGCTCATCTCCATCAATCTCAACGATCCAATGGATAGTAGTAATGAACTGGGACTCATTCTTGAGGAACAGGGCCAGAGTTCTCAAGAAACGCTGGACCATGAAACTAACGAGATTGAAAGTTTAACAGTGCATGGTTAAAGGTCAAGGACCATCCGAGCCAATTCTGCAACTAAACTTAATCAACCCTAACAAATTTATTATCTAATATGATAGTGGCACACCCTTAGAACAAATAAAAGGCACTTTATCCGCAAGGCTTTACTTGAAGTATGTTCATTGAGTACAAAATGTCAATAGTAAAGGAATAAAATCTTACACAACTAAAAACGTCTGCATCAAATATATGGGAACTATCAACGATATTCAGATGCACAGGCATACAAAAACAGCAAAGACAGCCCACATACCCCACGGCATAATTAGCACACACATACTTAGCTCGGACTTCCAGAATAATTCTGAAATCGCCGAAAGCCCTCAGAATGGCACAAGCACTTTTCAAAAGACAAATACTACTCCTTTCGCCATTTCGGCAACTTCCCAACCAACTCATTACTCAAGCTTCCCTTGTAATTGGCCAGGATGTGACCGATCCATTTTTAAGAGACGTTTGCCCTAAAACCAAATAAGATCCCATGAGGCCGAAAAGAGACGAACAGAAAACAAAATAACAAACTAATGTGACTTAAAACTCAAAACCAAACAATTTAAAAAGTGGACCAAAACCAAGACCAAGCTGAGGTAATCATTAACTATGAATCTGACTGACCCCGCATACTCACCCCTCCAAAATACGAACCAGTTAACTAACAATATTTATGACGCATGTAACGGTTCTGATTCCACAGCAAACAAAAGAGAAGACAACACTGACGTAGATGCTCTAAACCTTATAATCATATCTTTTACTCCATCGTGGTCATCACTATAATCACTCCAACTGACTCCAACACACGCACCAGCCTCGGCGAAACGCAGCTTACGTAAAATGACCTAGTCAGCTCCGGAGGACAGGTCTGGAACCCAGGTGCGACTATCCGAAGGAGTGCAGCTGATTGGTTATCCTCTAAGAAAATCAACATAAATGTAAATAATAATATCTTGTTTAACAGCCGTGTTCATTTTTGTTCAAATGGTATATGAATACATTGATGCCAGATGTGGTAGGGTCATTGCACTTTTTGTTGATTTGCAAAAGGCGTTTGATTCCGTTAATCATGAACGGCTGTTAATTAAGCTTGGAGATACTTTTAGTATGCTGAGACTTTTAACTGACTACCTAGATCGTGTGGTAGATCGTTTACAGTAAAGATTGGACACTATGTATCGAACAAACATGACCTCTGTGTTGAAGTTCCACAGGGTAGTGTTTTAGGACCACTTTTATTCATTATGTATATAGATAGAGTTTTGGAAGCTATGCTAAGTGGAGTCCATTATTTGTTGTATGCTGATGACTTAGTAATGTATTGCTATAATTCTAATTTTAAATCAATGCTTGATACAATGCAAGACTGTAAATAGTGTAAACGTATGGTTTAAAGCCAACGACGTCAAAATCAATGTATCAAAAACGAAATGTATGCTGCTTCACAAGGCGCATGATACCAAGGTCCTAGACGAGAACGAATGTTTATTATTTCGTGACAATGAAAATATTAAAAGAGTTTATACTTTTAAGTATCTTGGTGTGATTATTGACAGTAATTTGAATTTTAATGACCACTGTACTTATGTTTCAAATAGGGTGTTTTCAGCCATTGGGGCGTTAAATTTTATGAAACCGTATTTAGACGTAAGGGCATTTCTCGTGATGCTCAATGTATATTTCTTACGGTGATTGATTACTGTCCGCTGATCTGGGGGCGCGGCAAATGTCTGATCTGCAGTGGTTGCAGAATAGAATAAATAGGGTGATAGTACTTTTTACTGGCATCTAGAATTGCATACGTAGATCTAGAATTGACGAAAGCAATCTGCTTGAGCGTGCTAATATATTATCAGTGCCTGAACAAATTTCCTACTACTTATTAATTTTTGCGTTTAAAAGTATGAAATTTGGAACTGGTATTTTAGATTTGAAGAATGGTTTTGTGATTAAGGAATTGGCACGTAATACTAGATCTAGTACTCAGTGCTTATTGAAACATATAAGTCTGAATTGTATAAAAAATCCCCTGTATTTAGTATAGTTGAACTATTGATAGGAAAAATTTTGGATCATTTAAAATAATTATTTTAAAAGTAGTTTGGGGAAGTTGAGACGTGAGATTCAAAACTTGGAGATTGG
>JAQFZC010007114.1:0-11604 GCA_034695205.1 Dicyrtoma fusca | reverse complement strand
TTCTTGTTTTACGTCTTTTTGAAAGTGTTAATTTCTTGTTTTACGTCTTTTTGAAAGCGATAATTTCTTGTTTTGACCTTTTTAAAAATGGTAGGTATTTCTAGTTTTGACCTTTTTGAAAAAGTTAATTAATTTTGTGTTGACCTTTTCGAAAGTGTAAATTTCATGTTTTGACCTTTTCGAAAGTGTAAATTTCATGTTTTGACCTTTTTGAAAGTGTTAATTTATTGTTTTGACCCTTTTGAAAGTGCTACCATCTTGTTTTGACCTTTACGAAAAGTGCTAATTTTTCTTGTTTTTAGCTTTCTAAAAATGTTAGTTTATTGTTTACATCTTTTTGAAAACGTAGATTTATAGTTTTACCTACATCTCTTAAAACACGTTAATTTCTTGCTTTGAATGTTTTTAAAAGTTTTATTTCTAATTTTGACCATTAAGTTTTGAAAAAGTTATTTCTACAAAAAGCGCTTTTCTATTGCATTCTATCCATGGTTTCCCTCCCCGTCTCGAATGGGTTAAACTGCTCAGTTGTTAGTTAGTTGTTGCAAGACCAAGATCCATTATTGCATAAGCAACAAGCATTAAATGTTAACAGCAACACACACACACAACTGCAAACTTCAATTTACTTCGATTCCAATAACTCGCATCGCAAACGCATTTTACTATCAACATCAAGCATCAAAAGTACTAAGAACTAACATCGAACAAGTTTACGGGTTAGTCACTCAAATATCTACTCAAATCCATATTCTATCTTTGATTTTAACCAGTTATAAGTAATAGTGATCATGTAACTAACACACTAACTATATATATAATTATTTTGTGTCTTTTTTCCTTTGTCTGCAGAACCAAGAACTGCAGAGATGCTTTGAACATACCTACATACAACATTCAACCGAAGGTAGGTACCTCCAATTATTTCCATCCCCATGTCCAACGCTCAACGTTTCACTACTCAAGAAACATTTCAAGTGACTAACAACTAACTGTGTACTGCTGTGGTGTTGAAATTAGTTTCAAGGCTCGATCTCGATCCTCTGTGGACTGTACTACCGTTTACTTGCAAGAATCTGACTCGATCTTTGTATCTTTACCTTTGTTCTGTTCATCTGTAGTGCAATATTATCTGTTGAATGTCAGAGTGAAGTTACCTAGTCGACGATGTACCTATTGAAATCATAATAATAGTGGCCCCCCTAACTTAGGGAACTTCATTGCATTGCAATGCAATGGACTGGCTATCTGTTGTATGTTGTATGTAGGTAGATTTTGTATAGATATATAAATATATATTATTATATTATATTAAATGATGTATAAAATTTTCCTTCCTTGATTCCTTCCTTCCTTCCTTCCTTCCTTCCTTCCTTCCTTCATCTCTTCCTTCATTCCTTACTAGTTAGTTCCTTTCAGTTTTAAGATTGACTTGACTACTGGGGCTATGTTTGTGTCCTCCCAACACGTGCCATTATTATTATTTATGAATCAGTTAGTTTAGTGCATAATAGTGTATATATTTATATAACTTTTGGTTCTGTTGGTTGTAGGTACCCACTGCTTCAAGATCTCAAGATCTGCAACAGCCTACAACCTACAGTCTACAGCCCACCGTATGGAGCCCATAATGGAGAAAGGAAGTTCTTGCATCGCATCGGCATCGGTAATCGACAGACAGAGCGACAGCGATGCAAGAATGAGATACGATCCATCCAAATTTGAATTTACTGATACGTTATTGGTATGTGGTTATTATTTACTTAATCAGAGCAATCGGAAGTCCATAATAAATCTATCAGTAATAAATTTTAGGTGTCCACACTTTGGTAAATAATTCTACACATGTATGAACTAATATAGTAATAATGACTAGCAACTATTGACTCTAATCTTTGCTTATAAATACACTTAGTCGTGTTCACTTCCTTAATGAAATAAATATTGGTGTATCTGTCAATTTCTGGGATTGGATCGACTATTTAGATAATGAAATCGTAAATTGTAATGGTAATGATACACAAATTATATGCTCGAGAAAAACTTTAAGGTTTCCTGTGTGATTGTGAGCGATTATATTAGCTGGAGTTAATTTTGTGCTTTTTTTTTCCTTTAGATCTGATCAATGATAATTATCATTGCATTGAAGCGTAGCGTGGGGCCGATGAGGATGCGAACGCTTTTTTAGTTTGAAGGGCGACAATGTCAATTAGTGAAACCAGATCAGGGGAGGGCACACACAATTATTTTTAATTTTATTCCGGAAAATTAAAACGTCAAACGTTGTGGAAGTACTTACCTAACTACGATTGACATTGCTTTATACAGGTGGTACCTACCTATGTTTTCTTTAGGACTGGAAGCTAAATATATAGCTGCCATCCATAATCAAGGCATAATTTATTTATTTACTGATTTGCGATCAGGATATGACAATTTAGATTAATTTACGGGTAAGTAATTAGAAACTCCTGGTTTTGATTCCTGAGAATATTCAGTAGTATGTACATACATATAGTAATAAATATTGATGCGTTTAGGTGTTCTATCGAAAAATCGTCTTTAGAATAAGGGAGTTGCTAATTCGAATTAAATGTGCATACTTATTATACGAAAATAATTTTTGTAGGTAAATCCGTGTTGATAAAATTAATTATATGGTTTTAGCGAGTCGAGTGCTATTTAGCATGTAGGTACCTAGCTGGAGAGAAGTGTGGGTATCAAGAAAAGTGTTGACGGACTGAGTTTTGACCAGTTTTTTTTGTTTCTTAGGTTAATTTAAATTCAAATCATTCGCCTTCAACACAAAAAAAATATGAATGGGATTATTTCTAGTGAATGATTTAAACCTAGCACTAGCAGTAGATAATCAATTCAATGTTTTAATCTGCATACCGTCGGTGAAGATGCTTTTTGACAAAAGTTCATGCAATCCCCGCCAAAGAGCATCATTATTGTGATTGTGACGTGCGTCGAAACAATCAGCAATTTACTTGTGTGTTCACAAACATAGTACACAGTGTAAACTTGTATTTTCAATTTGCACTTAAACGTTTTCAGAATGTTAAAAAAGTGGTTTGAGCACCTTTTTAAAATGTTTAGAAGTGGCATTTTCACCTTTTGAAAATAGGTCAAAGCGCTACTGCTTAATACTTTTCTTTCAAAATAAACAAGTGAGAAACGCATTTTTACGCTTTTTCAAAACGGGTCAGAACTCTGCTACTTAATACTTTTCAAAAATGAAAAAGTGCAAAAGGCATAGGTATTTACACATTTTAAAAGTATATAATAAAACTGCTATGTATTGTGTATATTTAAATTTATTTTTTTAAAAAGTGTAAAACAGGTGCCTACTTACACTTTCGATAAACACAAGTACAATAAACAGTTATTCATCAGGGGACTGACATCAATCAGTAACAAGTTATTTTTCAAAATTACCAATTTTCAAAGTTATTTTTAAAAGAATGCACTCTTTAAAAGAATCATTTTTCAAATGCTAGCCATTTTCAAAAAACTACTTAGCAAAATGTTATAAGGTTACGCTGGGCTTACATTGCGGTGCTTTAAACGGAACTGGCCTTACGCCAAAATGGCTCTTCACCGACGCTATGTCAGTAGCAGGGATGCAAAACTAAACAGTCTATAAAAATACCACGTGTTGATGAAATGTACTATGTACACTGTAATAAATTGTACACGTGTAGCTGTAATACATTCGCATTTTTACGAGTGTGTACTGTCGAGACATTAATGGAAGATACTTGCCTCATTAACTCACCTGGTTTAAAGTACTATGCAGCCTGTAGGCAGCCGTCGCAGGATTTAGCAACACTCTAGCGTTTGGCCCATACACGAATCCAGGTGAGTTAATGAGGCAAGTATCTTCCATTAATGTCTCGACAGTAAGTGTGTACAATTTAGTTCCGCCTAATTTACTCGTGCTCGAAGCGTATCGTTTGTAAAGAAGCAAAATGAGGCACACCCTATGATTTTGCGTAGACTGTTTTAGCTTTAATATATCCCCTACGTCAAAAGACCTAATCACTGATCAAATGATTAGAAAGAACTTACGTCAAAATGACATTAACGTAATTTATAGATGTTAAAATAAATAATGTATGTGTATTGTATAATTGCAAAATTTAACCTGCCTCAAATTGCATATTGCCTCAAATGAAAGTTTAACATTATTTTGTAGTGATTACTGATTAATGGTGGTTTAATAATTAATTTATTGTTTTTTTATTAGAAAAACAAAAATTAGCTTCAAGCCAGAACATCGTACAGAGATACCTGGGATTCCCTACTGCAGCTTGCCAAAGAATTTGCCAATTTGAAATACTATCGTACTGCTACCAAGGCAACAGGTCGGAGGTCATTTTGAGATAGTTAGTTACGAGTAGACTGCAATGAACCTTCTGGTATTCTGAGCTGCATTTCGCGAACCAAATATTCTGGAATTCCCTTTAATTACAGACATGCCCGTCAATGGTACTGCCAACAGGTAATAAAACTGGTTCATAGTGTAATTTTAATTTAAATAAACCAGGTATGTACTTGGGTTGTAGGTGGTAGTTAGTTTGTTACATAAATACAAAGATATTCTATAAGGATATTACTGTGCGCTATTCTATTATTTTAAGCAGTGCATTGCTTTAGACACTAAAAAAACTAATTTTTTAGGCTGTACTTAAAAAATCGATTCATAAATCAAACCAAAAGTATATTGCTTTGGTACTTAAATACAAAAAATATGCGTCCTTGAGTTGATTTAAGAAACAATTTAAAACGAAGTTAAAATGACTGACAGGTGAGTGCACACGTGCCACTAAAAACCACTAAAAACTAAAATGCATTTTCGTCTTTAGTGCTATTTGCTATTTGCTATTAGTGATGCGTTCTCTGACAGTCCTTTTATTCATTAATGGCCACACAAAAAATACCTACATTTCGTAATAGTAAAGTAGTTCCTACATATACCGCATTACATCAACATCACAAAGCAAAGTGCAGAACCCCGGTAGTTAGTTGAACAAAAACAACGCATGAATGTTTTGCTAGTTAAAAAAACACAAGAATGCATTGAACACTTTTTTGTTAAATAAATGCAACTTCAAACTTATAGAAACAATTAAATTTATTATTGTGTGGAGTCTGATTTTGACGTTAAAGCAATCACATTTTGTTTTTTCAACATTTTGACGTCCTTATCGCATCGTTCTAAAACACCCCCTTGTTCTAAAAAAATAATTCTTAGTTTAAGCTAAAACAAGGAACTTTTTAGACCGTAAGTGTTTGCACGTGGCTGTGCCTATTTATACCATAAAAACGATGCTAATTCTCCAAAAAAACGAACATTCTTGTATAAAAAATGAAGTTAGAGTTACGTGTACGTACTCTACCGATTACCGATACCAAATTATGTAATCTGTTTAAAAAAACAGCCTGCATTTTCGATATTTCTGAAAGACTAAACGATTGGTAAGTAGTACCTGTAATGTCATTATTGCATTTTTGCATTTTTACATATTTCTTGAAGCCTTGTAGCGATTTAAATCGCCAAATTCCATAACATTTCCAAATACTATTCACATACCTGGTACATTTAAAATTACATCGAGTAAGTAATACACACAGTAAAGTTGAAATCATGTCTTAAGCATCTTAAGCAACACCATCTCACTAGTCAGTCTTACTTCATCCATGAGCGACCAAAATTATAGGCAGACCGAGCCATGGCACACTGCACTGCACTTCACTGTATTATCCATACAAATGAGTCCCTAACTAGCAAGAATTTCATGAATTAAATTTGAAATGTGCTCAATAGATTGGAAAATTTGATCCCAATTTTAATAGGAATTATCTGTAATGACATAATTTACTTGTTATTGGGGGATGCGGAGACTGTTTGGACGCTTGTGAGTAAAAATGTGAGCCAAGGCATGGATGATGGAAATGTTTCATTAGTATGTACATAGATGATTTTTTTTATTAGATTTAAGCACTCAGAACTGATACTGATATTATATAGCTTTACATTCCATTGTTGTACAAAGATATTATTACAAAATTTTAATCCCTGTCATGTCTAACTAATTGCAGGTGGGTCATAGGGAGTGATTTCACGATTATGGTCGATCAAGTTAAACGCTTCGGCTAGCTAATTAAATAATAGATCCTGGACACCTCGCTAGCTTCTATGAACTGTGATGGGATAGCCAATCCAAAATGCTTCCTGTCCTGAACGCATTACAAGCTCATTGAGAACACATTTTATGAGCTCTTATAACTCTAAAACGTTGTAGGATGAACTTTAACCTTTTCGAAACTATAGTATGTCTAGTTTTACATCCTTTTGAAAATTGTAAATTTTTAGTTTTGACTACTTCGAAAATGTTAGTTTGTAGTTTTTACCTTTCTGAAAGTGATAGTTACTAGTTTTGAATGTTTTTTAAAATGGCAATTTCTAGTTTTGCCTGTTTTTTAAAAAACGGTAGCTCCTAGTTTTGACTGTTTTTGAAAATGTTAATTTCCAGTTTTCGCCCTTTTTGAAAACGTTAAATTTCAGATTTGACCTTTTTAAAATAGCTAATTTCCAGTTTCCTCCTTTTTGAAAATGTTACTTTCCAGTTGTTGCCCTTTTTAAAAGCGTTAGTTACTAGTTTTGACAGTTTTTGCAAATGCTAATTTCTAGTTTTGACCTTTCTGAAAGTGCTAGTTACTAATTTTGACTGTTTCTGAAAACGTTAATTTCCAGTTTTGACCTTTTTTAAATGTTAATTTCCAGTTTTTACCCTTTTTGAAAACGTTAATTTCCAGTTTCCTCCTTTTTAAAAATATTAATTTCCAGCTTTCGCCCTTTTTAAACACGCTAGTTATAGTTTTGACACTTTTTGTAAATGCTAATTTCTAGTTTTGATCTACATTAGAAACTAAACTCGTAGAATAAATACATTCGTAAAGCATTCTTTCCATAGTTTCCTAGTTCCGAAAAGGTTAACCTTTGTACCAACTGCAAAATGCTGTAAATGTTTTTTTTTCTTTTTTTACAGATAATCTGCTAAACTTCGCTAAAACGTAACCTACTTTTGACA
The DNA here is from genome assembly GCA_034695205.1 of Dicyrtoma fusca. Classification (NCBI taxonomy): domain Eukaryota; kingdom Metazoa; phylum Arthropoda; class Collembola; order Symphypleona; family Dicyrtomidae; genus Dicyrtoma; species Dicyrtoma fusca. Next base: position 4,504 of record JAQFZC010007114.1, on the reverse strand, counting down.
CAATGCAATCGACAGAAAGTGACGCGACAAATTTTAGTTGTACCTAGATATGTATACATAGCTACTTTGGAAAAACTACAAAATGTAATGTACCTACCCACCTAGGAAGGTATACCAGGAACACTCATAATGCGTATTCAATGCGTTATTTCCCGACGCATTTTCCTTGGTCGCCTTGTGGTAGAGTGCATACAGAAGAATGCAGATAGATATTTTATAGCATTAGCACTATTGCTAGTAATTTTTGATGAAGTAGTTAGTAGTGGTTGTGATTGTGACAGCTATTATATAAACCACTACTACTACTACCGCTACTATACTGTCGTTTAAAATTAAACAATAATAACATAAATTACATAAATTACATAAATTTGCGGATTTAGCAAAACTTCTCTTGATGTTGAATGAAAATGAAAGGAGAAAAAAAAGGAGGATGAGACCTCATGCTCTACGGCTCATGTAGTTCAATACTTACATTGAACATTATACAACTCTCGTGTCTACGTTTTTTACTACCTGAACAGACCAAATTTACATTCTGTACTTGTTCAAGTAGTAACTGAAAGAAAGAAAGAATGAAATGCAGTAAGACACCTGTACTTTTAAACACCCACTGCATGCATAATGCTCCACTCTATCCGTCTGTCTGTCTATATACGTAATTATATATACTTTTGGCTATGCTTAAAACTTGCGTTAAAAACCAGTTAACCAGTTCCCTGTACTAATACACCACCAACTCTGATGAAAAACTAACTGGGAAAAATCATATAATAAGGCAAACAAAAGGAAACGCAAGACTAACCATTCGTGGCAACATTGACCAACTTTTTTTTTGTGTGTGCACGTCTGTATCACTTCTTTTTTTTTGTATCTCTCTCTCTCTCTGCCTAATCTGTACATAAATGAATTCTCTTATGTGTTGTGTGTTACTGTAACACGAACAGCTACTACTACAGATACTGTAGTACTATAGCACAAACATAGGTATGTAAATAAATGCAAATCATTCAAATACACTCTGCCATTTTTTTCCCCATTTTTCCACTTCTTGGAAAGGATTACATAACTTTTATGTGCAATTACGAGCGAACAACACACACTTTTAGATACGTACATTTTTGTAAACAATGAAAGCCCTGATACTAATTTTGATCCCTCGCTTCTGATAAATAATTAAAAACTTGGATTTAAGGTAAAAAATCGTATTTGTAGTGGCACTGGCACTGGCACTGAGCTGTCTACTTACACAATGGCAGGACGCTGATTATAAATAGCATTACGATTAAATTGGAGTTAAAAAAAAATCAAAATTGCATTATTTTAAGTAAGACAGTGATAAAGGTTTTAACCTTTTCGAAAGGGTACTGTATCTAGTTTTACATATTTTTGAAAGTGTTAATTTCTTGTTTTGACCTTTTTGAAAGTGTTCATTTCTTGTTTTGACCTTTTTTAAAGTCTTAGTTACTGGATATGAATGCTTTTTTGAAAATGTTATTTCTAGTTTTGACCTTTTTGAAAGTGTTAATTTCTTGTTTAGACCTTTTTAAAAGAGCTACTTTCTAGTGTTGACCTTTTTGAAAGAGCTAATTTCTAGTTTTGACAGTTTTAAAAGAGTTAATTTCTTATTTTGACCTTTTTAAAATGTTAATTTCTTGTTTTGACGTTTTTGAAAGTGCTAATATCTTGTTTTGACCTTTTTTGAAAGTCTTAGTAACTGGAAGTGAATGCTTTCTAAAATGCTGTTTCGAGTTTTGACATTTTTGAAAAAGTTCATTTATAGAAAAAGCACTTTTGTAAAGCATTCTTTCCACGTTATCTCAGTTGTTAATAGGCTAAAAAAAATGACCTTCGTTAATCAGGCCAGTACACATTTTTTTTAAAAAAATGCATTGTTTGATTAACTATCGCTATAACTATAGCTATGGCTATTGCCATCCGGTTCCATTCCCATTTCCCCTTCCATTTTTGCATTGCATTATTCTTTCCAAATAAAACTTTTCAATTAATTTAGAAATGCTTTATAAATGAGTGTATCCATCTCCTTGTAGGTACCTACTTTGAAGTTGAGTGTTGATAGTTGCCTAGGTATTTCTCTCTAAATAGTAAATAGTAAATAACACCAACACCAACAACAACAAACAAAAAAAACAGGCCTAGACATACATACATACTTACATCCTATCTGTACATATCTAATAATCTGTCCATTCACCCATCATTGGTGTAGTAAGATGGTCGATTGGGCGATGGACGGACCTACGATAGAAAAAAAGCGTGTAGAGTGCAGACTGCAGGGTGAAGAGATGATGCATGTGCTCAAAAACTCTCTCCTAATTAATTCCTCTTCCGCATTTTATTCGTAATAATAAAAAAAAAAAGGAGAGGTGCGAGTGTAACGCCGCCGCCCCAACAAACTTACAGACAGCACACACGTAACACAAGTAATTAATAGCCTATCTACTATCTGCCTGCTCAAGAAAGATATACCTATACATACAACTTATATATATATATATAGTAACATCCTCTGTATGACTCACTCACTATAGACTATAGTAAATGCCAAAGGCAGAAAGGCAAGGCACCCACAAATACCTGTATACATTCTGCTTCTATACTGATGGCTTATATAAATACAAAAATACCTTTATAAGGATGCTATTATAATTATGCTCTCATCCCCACATCCGTTCGTCAATACAAAATCAGATCCAATAATAAATTATTGATGGTAATATTTCTATATTTCCATTTCCCATCCATTGTTTTAAAAAACACTTCACTGAATTAATTCAAACAATACGACTTCACTAATTATTACGACCAATAATAATATTTTTTACTATTATGTAAGAGTAGGAGTGTCAAACTGAGATTAAAAATAGTAAAATTCAACCCAAGTTACAGTTACCTTATAATAGCTACATAATGGAACTCCATTGAAGTTGAAATGCATAATTTTTGTCGTTTTTTAGTACACTGTCACTGTTTCTGTTTCTGTATCTGTTTCTGAGCTGTCACTGAAATACCCGTAGTTCGACAGAATCCTAAACTAATGAAGGTGTACATTTTTGTAATGGAACTATGGAACTGTATGAAATTATGAGCTACTTCCAATTTTGACGGGCACGTGGACGGGCACTAAAACTAAAACTCTACATGATTAATTATGTAGTAGTTCTTCTTTTTCGTTCCATAGTGAATTTAACTATTACTATTGAACCACAGACACACACAGTATTGTACACTTAAATAGTAAATTAACACAAAAATAAATTTTGAACACTACATTTTGTGTATCGATTCACACGATGGGAGTGTAGTGGTCACAGTCACTAGTCAGTCAGTCCGGTAATTACATTGCTTCAATGTGCTTCAATTATTTTAAAATATTTTTTAAATTCCACAAAACTTCGTTGGACAAAAATCGATTACAATTTAAAATAAAATTTAAAATTCCAAACTGCAGGGCTTGTAGATTGTAAAAAAGGAATATTGTAAGTAATTGTAGTCTAGTATAGTGTAGTACTTTCAAATGAAACTGAAAGTAACAATTCCCTTGTGGAGCTTCGAGGGTAGTGGTAGATGTAAGAGTGCAGTGTATAAGTGGCGATAAAGTGTGTAAGTGTGTAACTGTACAATAATTTTGCTTATTCACATGCTGCACCGCACCAACAACACTACACGAGCAAGAGAGGCAAAGCAAAAAGAGTCCCTCTGTACTTTTAATCTTGCATACATTTCTCACTACAACAATGCAATTTTTCTCAACATGTATTATATTTCAACTTAACTCAGTCAGGGTACGAATACGAACGAGTTAGTAGTTAGTTATAGAGTTGGTCGGTCTATACAGACACGTAAGTGTTACATACACTATTACTATTACTGCTCATAGTTGATAGCAGATGATGATCATCTCTTATAGTTACAGATATAGGTAACAGTATACCTATATCTACTATCCCCTTATGCCCCTAACTGTCTTGACTGAAGGAACGAACGAACGAAAACGAATGGAGCTCAGGAGTACAGATATTCGCTGTATGCAGATTTTATATTGTTGTCTGTCTACTTGTACTAGTGGTCTAGTGTCTGGTCTAGTCTCTGTCTTTTCTGTTATAGTGATATAGTTACCTATATACCTATATATATATCTTGGAAACAATCGAATGCATCTTCCCCTGTAGCTCTGAGACCTGAGACACCAACAATGAGAGCCTCGCAATTATTATGATGCCAGCAACAATCCTGTTGTTCTACTGGAAAATGAGCAGTGTTTTCCAAAAAGCTGACCATGGTCTCTGAAATACCTAGTTTGAAATTGTAGATACTGCTTCCTGTAGATTTAACATTTTTAACCTTTTCGAAACGGTAATATGGTTAGTTTTAAATGCTTTTGTAAATTGTGATTTCTAGTTTCTACCATTTTGAAAGTGTTATTTACTAGTTTTGACCGTTTTGAAAAAGTGTTATTTACTAGTTTTGACCGTTTTGAAAA
>JAQFZC010007113.1:0-11606 GCA_034695205.1 Dicyrtoma fusca | reverse complement strand
GTAGATTGTAGACTGCGTAGTAAATGAAAACCTATTTACCCCTTCCCACGCCTCCAACATTGTTATTACAGCATTTTGTAAAATTCCCAAATCTCAGGTCTCCCAGTCTCAGTGCATTAAGCTGCAGGAGTGTAGGACGGGTCCATATACAATGTACAAACGGTTACGGGTTACGGTAACGGTATACATTCATAGTTTCTAGGTTGTCTAAAGATCACATAAACACAGTTCCATTCCTGCAATCTTACTCTTTTGTAAGGTACTCGGGTCCGTTGTGTAATAAATAATGGTGCTAAATGGCAATGTAAATTGTGTGAACCAACAAAAACTTCATCCTCATCCTTCTTCCCAGTTCCAGTCCAGGCACCGTCTAGGTAGGTATAGGTAGGTAGGTACACCCCTACGTAATATGTAGACAGCATCAATCCGAATACCGAAAGCACCAGAGCTGGGAAATCTGAATTTGAGACGATACATGTTACAAATATAAATTACCACGTAACGACAGGACGGGTCATAGACGCTGTCAAGGCCTCCTTATATTACATTCAATGGAATACATTGTCTCAAGAAAGTTCAAAGGAGATTCCGAGAGTAAAAAGTAACCCCGAAAGAATGCTCAAAGTGAAATACTAAAATTCGGGCAAAACAATGACAAAGTTTGGTGGATGTGGAACTGCTAGGGCTAAGAGATACCTAGCAAGTTTTTCGTTTTCTTTATCGATGCGATGCGATGCGATGCGGTGAACTTCTTCTTCTTCTTCTTCTTGTAGTGCCTATAGGTCCCTTGTTGTTTGTCCCTTCCGTTGTTGTATATTATACTGTCTTGCCAACTCAATCTCCTTTCAGTCTGGGCATCCATAAATTTCTATATTGTATCCCAGTGGGTTAGTCAGAGGGGTAATCATCGTTGAAGATCACATAAATAAGATGGCATTTGCGGCTATGTGTACAAGTATGGAGCTGATAACGAAAGACGTCGCATCGTAGATCGTACCACTGCAACTATCGCACTCTTTCTAACGTTCTGATGTTGATGTTGATAAAGCATTGTTTTTAAGTCTAGGGAGTGTAATCTTACTCACTAGTCAGTATTTCGGTACCTTTCCATCCACAAGGTACTCCTTCCTATAGCATATAGGTAGTGGTAGGTGCTTTACTTTACTTTACTTTTATCTGTGCAAATGTATAGGCTCATTAATTGCTAAGCTGTGTCAGAAAAGAAATCAAAATTAATGATCAATGATTAATCATCATGCTTCTTTCCCATTACACCAAAACACAAGGCTATCCCTGACCCTACCAGCCACCAGACCACTTACCCTTATACCCGTGACAATGACAGATCGATAGCAATAGTACATAGGTAGGTACCTAGGTATGTAACAGTCAGTAACTATGAGCTATAGCCTAAGGCCGGCGTGATTTATATCGAAATAGCATTTAATAATTATGTAATCATAGAAAATAGCTGTGCGAAAGACATAATAAAGTAGAAAATAATGGTACAATCCATTCTGCTTTATTTCATTGATTAGATTTTTTTTTGTTTTTCTTGAAAATATGTTCAGATTGACCATACGACCATTATACATATATATGTACGTAAGTACCGGGCAATGGTAATGGAATTGGAATGAAGGGTCGATAGTCGGTCAATGATTTTGTAAATATATTTAAATGTGAATCACTGCTTTGAGCATAACTTGTGTGTAACAGAAGAATAAAATCTTTAACATTTTGCTTTTGCACATATTATTATGCCCCTACTACAAATTCTTTGAAGAGAACAACAAAAATTAATAGGCACATTACAACGAACGTAGGTAACTAGGTAGGTAATTATTGTAAGTACCTATATAAGAAGACAGGAAACATTCATAAATGTAGTACTTATCATTCAGCACCTCACTGCACTGCACTGGCCAGTGCAGTGCGATATAGAATAGAACATACAATACAGTCAACAGTAGTTTTAAGAAATAATACATTTTTTTTACAGAATAATTTAAGTTTTTGATTTGTTTGTGCAATTTTACAATAAAAATCAAGTTATATTTTGGATTTTTTGGACTATGGCTCTTGCTTATTTGATCGTCGATAACTACCCACACGGCTTTGTTTAGGCGAAGCAGCATTCAAAAGATCCGCTGGTCCTATAAATTATACATAGGAGGTACATTAGAGAAAAAACTAGAGTAATAAAACAATAAGAGGGCAAAGTAACATCCAAAAGAAAAGGGGAGAAAATTCCGCTACTGTCTGATAATCATTTAGGTATTAACCTATTCGCAACTGGGGAATCATGGAAAGAATGCTTTACAAAAGTGTTTAATTCTATAAATTAACCTTTCCAAAACGGTCAAAACTAGTAAATAACACTTTTTTGAAACGGTCAAAACTAGAAAATAACTTTTTTTCAAAACGGTCAAAACTTGTAAATAACACTTTTTCAAAATGGTCAAAACTAGTAAATAACACTCTTTCAAAAAGGTCAAAACTAGTAAATAACACTTTTTCAAAATGGTCAAAACTAGTAAATACCACTTTTTTGAAACAGTCAAAACTAGTAAATAACACTCTTTCAAATCGGTCAAATCTAGTAAATAAAACTTTTCCACAACGGTTAAATCTAGTAGATAATACTTTCAAAATGTCAAACTATAAATTACCATTTGCAAAAATATTCAAAACTAAAGTAGGTATATCACGTTTCGAAAAGGTTAAAATGAGCGCGTACAATAATTGCAATGTTGAATTAAATAAATAACTGTGGAAGTGACAGCCTCCCTCTGCAGATTCTACTCCATGCAATGTCCACTTACCAGACACACAATAGGAAGAAGGTAGGATGAAAGTGAAATGTAATTACCAGGTTACTTTTAGACGTAGACCTTTTTTTCTAATATCTACATGGGTATCACCAATACTACAAGCATAGTAAAGGATTAAGGGAAAAGTATTACTTTGGGTCTAGTTTACCTTTCGCTCCTCTAATCGTTTGTCTCCGTCGAGCTTGAACCATTCCAAAGACAACAGCTGCTAATGATTTCCTATTCTGAAGTCCACTGGGCTCATGAAGTCTATAATGAGATTTAGCTCTACCCTGAACGAAGTAAGTCTCCATGTGTCCTTTCCCTTTCACGAGAACCATTCCCCGGTGCTCAAGGACAAAGCCATTTTTTTCCAAAATCTATTGTGATCCAACATAATAGAAAGGAGAAAACACACAGAGGGGCACTTTTTAAAAAATTAATTTTAAATTACCCTCATCAAAATGAATAATTATGATGGCTTCTATACATATACATATATTCTATAGAGGCTCGGCTGCCCCATCGTTGGACATTCCTGGGTGGAAATCTGATTGTGTGGAAGTCCATGTACGACACAACTCACACAAGTGCACTGAATGTCGACATAATAACAGTTAATGACACGACGAGAGGGGCCACCATAATTTCTAACTGCGTCCCATAGAATGACTTTCAGAGTTTTACGGAATTAGCCAGTGCACTGTGTAGCGTGTACATAGACTGACTAGTGAGAGAGTAACAGCAAAGAGAGTACGGTACTTACTTGTGCAGTTTCCTTTGTGACTTGGATGGAGTCGGGAATGCCCGTTGTATCCATTCTGGAAGCTTCATTAACCGTATTACCCCAAACATCAAAACAGGGTTTCCGGGCTCCTATTACCCCTGCCACAACTGGACCGAAACTAATTCCTGTGAATAATTAAATTTATTTTAATTACCAAATACATAAAATACACAGCTCGTTAGCCTACTTTAATTCGATACATTAATGTGTTTCAAAATCATCATCATCATCTTTCATCTCATCTTTTAAAAATTTCTTGCAATATACATACATAGTAAGCAGATTTCGACTCTGGTTTCCCGCAGTCGTATGCATGAACTTTTATTCTGCTTTTGATTAAAAATTCTGTAACCGTCTACTAGTAAATCAATAGAAAAGTCATTCATTTTCTTTATTCGTTTAGCTGCTCTTCTTTCCCAGCTTTTCACCGCGCTTCTCACAGAAATGACTGCACACTGTCTACACACACACACACACAGTCTTGGATGATGTGTTGCCCTTGGCAAAGCTAGACTTTTCCTACTACTACAACGGCTTCTAAGGTTACTAAGGAAATATAAGTTGCATTAGAGCTCTCCGGGGCTTTGCAAATATGGTCCCTGAGTTAGGAAACGCTGTTCTAAAACGGTAATATTTGTACCTTACAAAAATAGACAAACATTCTAAGAACGTTTTTACAGCTGTAAAAAACGAGCATGAGATTAAAGCTTTGTAAAAGCGTCACAACTTGAAATCAAAGGCTTCAAAAAAGTGCTAAAACATGAGGTTAGTTGTTCGTAATGCAAAGCATAACGTTTAGAGATTTAAAAGAAAAGCAAAACTAGATGTTTAGTAACTGTTCGTTAACACGTTTTTCGATGTCTATGAATATTTGGAAGGCCCCTCCTCAAAATAGTCAGGATACTAAAGAGACTTTCTATTTTCTCTATAGATGTAATCTTGAGTGGAAGCAGCAGCGTTTATTAAACTCAACTGTACAAACGTCAATGTGGCTTATAGAACCGAAGGAAGTGGCAGCCGCCTCAACTTCCAAGGAAGAAAAAAAAACGTGCTTAGCTTGAGCAAGGAGCATAACTACAACTCCGCCTGGCTCAATTTACCCATGCAATGACAACCTCGGACTACTAATTATTAGGGAACGACAAAATTGCAAGTTTCATTCTTGTTTTAATTTTCCTTATTCACTGCATACACAAACGACAGGGGCTCTCAACGAAAAGGCTTTGGTTATCACACGGGTTTCCCTCATTGATTTCGTGGACTCGATCCACTTTTTGGTTCGGAATAGTAAAGAAGTTTCAAAGTCAATAAATCGATTAGACAGATATCCGCACCACATTATGTTACACTTAATTCCGGGGGATCATAATGAATTCCAAAGTTTGAATGCCTTGATGAGAAATGCAAATTTTATAAGTACAAAAGACAGAGTGAGCTATAAATCTTACCGATTCGTAATTTGAAGTCATTGAAGGCATGTCGATTCAAATCCTCCAACTTTTCCTTCATTTCTAATGCAAAGTCCACAAGCGTACATAGATGATCACAGTGACTCTTATCTACACTACCAACCTGTTTCGTGTAAAATTATCAAAAAAGAAACAAAGCAATGAAGACAAAAATGTTATTGCAAAACGGTTTGTTAGTTACTCGTTAGTAGTAAGTAGTTTGTAGTTTTTTTCTCGTATTTCAGCCTTATTTGGAAGGATTTTTGAGACAAACTTACTTGATCAGTGGGATTTAAACCAGAGCAAGCCATATAGGTGCTAGCAACTGTTTTGATTTTCTCAATACTTGAAAATCTCCTTTCGTCCAACAATTCATCAAAGTCAACTAAGCATGGTAAAAAGAAAGTTAAGATTAATGCAGTGCTACGTGAGAGTATCGAGGATGTTCTAGATGCTAGATGCACCCAAAATCCGTGTCACTAATACTAAAGATATGACACAAAAAGGCCCTGCAGATAAATTTGTTATTCACTTACCCACAATTTCATTTAGGAGACGAATACACTCAATCCCTTTATTAACGTCTTCCGAGAAAAAATCGATAAATTTTGGTATACTCGCGAACATAACACCTACTTTTTCCCATGCTTGACTGTACAGCTCCTAAAAAGATATTTCCCAACAATGTCAAAATGTATTATTCATCAAAGAAACCCAACACACACACACACACATGCATCGGTACTGAAGAACGAAGGAGCAAAACAGTCGTTCTCCGAACTTCCAAAGATCAAAGCTGAACACGTCTCCGCAAGTCTTTGTTGTGTGGAAAGCGGCAAGCGTGGCAATGCCTCCAATCCAAAACACAATTCATCTTTTAATTGAAAACGTGGGAACTGATTGCTCACATGTTTTCGAGAAGTTCGCTTCACTTCGCTTCTTCAGTACCGATTAATATTTGAAATATATATCAGTAATATATCATGATCATAAGCGCCTACCTTTACTACAAAAGATATATAGGCACTAACACTAATCACATTTTACACCTAAATACATGGATTGAGTTCAAACTAATTTTACAGGAAAATCCCGACTAAAATTCTGCATAGATTCGCTAAAAGCACCGCTGGAATTTTGAGTGAATAAAGCTAGAAATCACGCCCCCTCAGTTACTCTGTTAACAGAATACTAATAAGTAGTTTTACTTCAAAAAGCCATTTTGATGTGAATGAAGAAACGATAAACGTCTCCCTACATCCCCACGGCGTAGCTACTTCGAACCCACCCTCAAAAAAAAAAAAACTAAAAATGAATAAAGCAAAGTGTGCTTAATATGTAGGTGGTAGGTACTTGAAAAACTTACATCCATCTGTCGTTCTTCACACAGGAGGAAATGCATAGCCACATGATCCGGTAAAATATTCCTGAGCAATTGTGAATTATACTGCCTCACTTCATCCATATCTTGTAATTCTCTCTCAGCTTGTTTCTTCCAGAGGAAGTCGAGTCGAGACGTCACTTCCACCAGTCGAGAGTGGTACACAACAACGTAGAGGAATAGGAGGATTAACATAAATAGTTGGATCTGAGGTGGAATTTGAACTTTACACGTGCTACAAAAAGATCAATGAAACAAAAAAAATAAAGAAACAAAATGACAAGCACAAAATGAAATCTATCGAATTCCCTCAACTCATAAATAATAAATAGTTTTCTGTGTCATGTGTGTGTGTGGTTTTTCTACCTTTCAAAACAACACAAACAACAAAAGGTTTCACGATGCATCGCTGATACCAACAACCGCAACATTCAACATTTTTCTGTTATTTATTTTGGTTTCACATTCAACATTTCTCTAGTATTCAGTATTCTACTTATTCAGATACGTTATTATTTCTGGCATTCTTTAAATCCTAAACTTGTCATGTCATGATAGCTGACTATTATATTGGAAAAAAGTTGAAAGCAAAACGAAAAATGAAAAAGTCAAAGGTACGAGTGTACTTGGCTAGCTAGGTAGGTAGGTAACTAAGTTAATAACAGAGCGACTTTGTAGAGCCCAAGTCACAGAGATACATTAAAGAATATGAAAATGAAACAAAAGTTTTGGAATTTTTTTGATATTTTGATATTTATGACTCTTAACTTTGGAAAGTCTGTAATGTCACACGGTTTAGAACACTTCTTTTTCTCATACTATCAACTGCAAACTTTGAACTACGCACTTGACTTTAGTGGAACGTACCTACACCTTTATTCTTTTATTCTTTTAGATAAATTTCTTTTGATTGTCTTACAACTTACGGACTGCAAATTCAAAATGCGAAATCGCCATTCAACATTCTTGCTTTAGCCTTGATGCTTGAGGACTTTTAACTAACAACATTCAAACTATTAAAATTTTAATAATTACACAGTTCAAACAAAAGTATAATTAATTATTTGAATAGCGTGTATTTTCCAGTTTTATTTGTCAGTTCTTTAATGTTTAAGAACGGATCTGTCGCCTGTCACCTGTAGCTAGACCAGGAATTTAAACGATTGAATGATTTCGTCGATGAAGAAGCACTGTTGACTGTTGACTGTGACGCAAATCCTAAGTACCGTTTAAAGTCATTTTGACTTAATTCCCAACAATCGACAATCAACTTATTACCTCTCTTGTAAATATAATTATCAGTTTCACACACTTTCAAAAGTAGTAAAACGGGCAATCTACACTATTTAAAAGCAGTAAAACTGCCATCTGCAATATTTCACAAGTCATAAAATATCTACCTACCTATAATGATTTGCACTCTTAAAAAGTAAGAAAATTCAAAAGTAATTCAACTGCTAATTCACACTTTTCAAAAGTACATAGTAAGCAGCAAAACTGGCATTTGTTCTTTTTCAAAAGTGGTAAAATTGCTATTGCTATTTGTTAAAGAGAATTTACGTAATTTACCTCCGTAGATTGTAATGCGGGACGGGTATTACCTTAAATTTTCTATTACGGGGCGTCCATTAATTACGTTAGCAACTAAGTGGGGAGGGGGGCGATGTTGTAACTCCATTTATGCTACTGCTAACAGTTGAAACTTACTAGTTAGAGTGGGAGGGGTTCAATTTCTGAAAAATGCAAACATCATTTATGGACAGCCCCTAATTGGATTTCGCTGTTTTAGGTCCAGCTATCTGACTTTTTAGCTTCCTAGTATAATGACTAAAAATCGGAGAATCACTAACACCTTCTGGCTATGGCTTATGTTATATGTAATTATTACCTCTAGTTTTAGTACGTTACTAATTCGGTACCTATAGAACCATTTTTTTCCTAATTAATGTTTAATTAATTTAAAAATTTCTTACTTTGTAGTGGCCACGTTATCCGGCTCCTTGAAGAGTTCTCCAAAGCCGACAAAAATTAAGATAGAGTAGCTGAGGGACAGCACGAGAATGATGGTGGTCTTGACAAGGAAGTAGAGTTTGAGGAATGCTGCGAGGGAGACCATGCAAAGGACCCATGAATACACTACGTAGTGCGGCGTATCCGGGCACCATCCGTTTTCGGCACTACTCTCTAAAAGGGACGCACATTGACTGGCCTCCGTGTTCTCATCAATTTGACCGGATCTCAAGGTAGACTCCTCGACACGACTGTAGTCATTGGGCACATCTTGATCAATTTGCCATAACTTCTCCTCAACTTTTTCTTTGGGATAATTTGAAATGGTGTGCTCGGGTGCCGTTGAATTAGCGGAGCTAATCGGGTCTGCATCCGGATCCTCCACATCGGTATTTTTGGGAAGTTTATTTGTCACATTGGAATCTTCTCTCGCCAAAGCAGCTGGTTCAGGATCATTATTTTGATGTCTATCGCCCTCCCCTCCTTGTAATAATACTCTTCGTCTCCATCTTGATAGGAACTTTTGGAAATCCTGACCGTTCAGTTGATTTTGATTTTGACTCCAAGTGGGATTTGTAACTGTGCTTCTTGTTTTAATTGGGTTATCCTGTAAATATTGAACTAACTTAGATATCATAGTTTGTATTGCTGTGGAATTGTCATGGGTTTGGACTGGAATTGGAATTGGACTTGAGACCGAGGAAGTTTCATCAGCTGGGATGAGGATTTTATTTTTATTGCTTCCCTCCTCTCCCCTTGTTTCAAGGCTTAAATCTTCATCTTGATTTGTGGGCGTAGTTTGAGTCATTGGATTTAATTTTGACGTTTCAAAATGTCTCAAACGGGGACTCAAAAGTAGTAAGTCTTTGTAGGGGGATGAACCATGAGGCTGATCCTGGTTATTTATGATAAAACTTTGTATTTTTTCCAGTTCCAGTTGGACTCCAGCATCTTTACTCTTAACATCCTGCCAAGTCCAATCCGACCAACTTGTTGTACGACGCCTCCTTCGTCCCCTCCCTTTGTCATGAGACCTCCGTCGGTCTCCCGTCGTCCTCGTCGTAATAATATCTGCTATACTTGGACTTGTCGAAAAAGTCAATTCCTTTCTCTTGGAACTTGACTCATGTTCACGAGGCCCTTCCTTCCTCCTTGTTTGTCGGTTTTGTCTCATTGTAATGGTATTAGCGGCAGACGATAATTTTGACTGTCGGGAGTAGGGCTCTGACGGCACTCGTATTGGTAGTGGCATCAGTATTGGTATTGGGAGTTGCTCTAACTTTTTATTGTCAGGCTGAGGCTTTACTACAGTCCATCTTACTCTTGAGTCACCCCTCTTTTCTTCCCATGGATGGAGCGGAACCGGCCTAGAATTACGATTATCTGGAGACGGTAGTGACAGTAATTCCGTCTTGGATTTAGCTGTCACTTCTTCAGGGGACAGGAGCGTGGGTGAGTCAGAAGGTACATTTAAATGGATATGGCTATCACTACTGCGAGGGTCATCCCCTTGAAAGCTCTCCTCTAAGTTGCTGTTTTTCATGTCTTTTAATTGTAGATCGTCCAACTGATCCGGGGATGCCTTCAATTTTGTTCGAGGAGGTTCATTACCAAATTCTTCCTTTGACGACTCACTCTCTGCCTCTATAAATGGATATGAATTGGGTTTGGAATTTGAAGGCGATTGCGATTGCGATTGTGACTGTGTCGTAATGGTGTTGTTACTAATTGAGATTGACAGGGAGGTTCGAGGCTTATCCGACATTGCAAGGAGGGTCCAAAGTATGGGAAGTAAAATATCTGTGACGTCTTCGTCCTCTTCCGCATCTTTGTCCACGCTTGTTGAGTGTGCCCTTCGAGACCGACCACGGTCATTTATTGTGGCTTTGGATTCTGACGCTGTCCTAGTAGGCTGTTGTAGTACATAGGTTGCTGGAGCGGGGGGAATGATGGAAGAGATTGAGCTACTAATGACTGGAGTTGTTTCCGTGGCACAGTCACCCAGCATTGTTTTCGCTGTCGACGTGGGACTGATGATGGCTGCTGGCTTTATTGTTTTGAAACTTAGCTGTATGGGAATACATAAGGGGTACGATTATTGTATTTAGTGCACATATTATGACATAGCAAAATTCCCCTAAATTAACCCACCAGAGGTTAGAGAGATGCACTTAAAAGCTTCTTAAAATTATGTTCCTTTTCCTACAGTAGTTGGTAGTGGTAGTAGGTACTTGCTACTTCACTTATGGTTTCCTGTTATTAGTCAACTGGATGGATGGAGACTTATTAGTTTGACAAAAGGCAAGAGAGAGAGAGTTTCTCTTTTGTAAAAGCAATCATGATTCGATCTTGAAAGTACCCAACTTTCGATTCCTATCAGCTAGCTTTGGATAAAAAGCAAAGTTATGCTCCGGTACATACATTATGCATGGCATGACGAAGGCATGTAAAACTTCCTCAGCTACTGGCTATGACTTGTAAATCTTAGTGGAAAGAAATCAATTTTCCCCATGTCTCCTTGTCGTTTCTCTCTCTCTCTCTCTCTCTTTCTCTGTATAATACGGAAACTACTTACTAGTCAGCTCATGGAATAGTGCGGGTTCAGGGTTGCAGTGTGCAGGCTATGTATGTATAAAAGGTAGAACCGAAGGAGTACATATAGAAGGCAGAGAAATATACACAGCCATGTTTTTATTATGACGTCTATTGCGTTGAAAAAGTCTAAGTGCTTGTACAACTTAACATTCACTTTTGCATTCTCGGAATTCCAAATATATACCTATGTATATGTAGGTAGTTCATAAATTCTTATGTAATGCATATACTGCAATTATGAAGGAGAATCTTTGGGATTCCATGATGGGATGAGTTAAAGTGCTATTCTTAAAGATGAATGTTAGTTCCTCTGAGTAGTGAGACGGGATTATAAACGGTGACGGTGTCCTACTAAAACCTCGAATTTTTGAGACCACTGCGTTGCATACATAAGTTCTATTCTATATTTTCGCGAAGTATAGACGTATTTTTAATTCTATGCATATTCTTCCCATTACAGAGACAGATACTGCCGTTTCGAAATGGGTTTAACGGTTTAACCTATTCAGGAGTTGGGGGAAACAGCGTGAAAACAACGCTTGAAAAACGTTTTCGTACTACCTATACTACTA
>JAQFZC010007112.1:0-11607 GCA_034695205.1 Dicyrtoma fusca | reverse complement strand
TAGTCGTTGTCGATTTTTGACTGCCAGTAGTCAATTTTTAATAGAAAATAAAAAGCATAATTATTTGGCCAAAGAGCTTAATCGAGCATAATTCAGCAACCCAAAAAGCATAATCTGAAGCGCTCATTAAGCATAGTTGTGGTGTCCTTATTGATGAAGATGATGCTTTGGTGCGCTTTGACTCACTTACAATGTTACAATAAGAAATTATAAGATTGGAATGTACTAATTTTATTGTGATTAACTGATTATTAAAGCTACGAAAAAACCAAGCTTAATCTGAAACAAAATAACTTTAAAAAAAATATTTTTTAGAAATAGCTGAATCCAGACGTTTGAAGTAGAACGATTTCAAACGTGAGCACAACACTGACTAAACTTAGCATAAATGGCTTTGTGACCACAAAACAGTTGAGTCCTCCAATCCCAGGCTTCGTAGTTTTGATGAATCTTTCAATGCGCTCAACCTGAAACGAATTTAATAAAAGTGAAACACCAAAAAGTACCTTGAATCAAAGAAACACAAAACAAAATGACTGACAGTCAACAACAAAATATGATCAGGTAGTACTGTCAACTATTAACTGTCAATTTTTAACGATCAACTGTTATCTGCCAAAAACTGTTAACTGTAAAAAAAAAAAAAAAACTTTTAACTGCCAAAAGCGGTTAACTGTCATACCTTCTTGGAATAACAGTCATTGGGACACATTCTGATAATATCAACGAATTCCTCTGCAAACTCATTGATTCTCGCTGCAAATAAAGTGATTAAATAAATCCTCCCAGTAATGTGGACAAATGACCAGGTACGGTAAACATCGGCAGCAGCCCCTTTATTGGCCACGGGCGTCAGTCCCATATGAAGCTGGAACCAAGTTAAAAAAAAGATTATAGGAATTGCACAAACTTTGCAAAAACGTCGCATCGAATCGGTGTAAATTTCGTTCAAAACGCGTCAAAAAATTTCATAGCTAAGCTCCAACTTACATGTAGGATAAAGAAAAATAAATTAACCATGTAGGAAGTGAAAACTACAGGCGAAAGAAACTTTTTAATCTCTTCTAACATCCCGTACAGTGTCTCAAAATCGGTTGAAATCTCTTCCCATGACGAGCCTTTTCAGAAAATAACAAAACGAAAAAAAAAACAAAAATTAGCCCAAAAATCAGGTCGGCTGTTAATTTTCGGATGTACGGTACTTTCAGCTTACTTTCGATGCCGATTTGCCTCGCAATGCAATCTTCTTTGTCATTATCCATCGCAATTTTCTTCTGAACGAATCGAGCAATAGCCTTAAATTTGAAATACACTGCTCTACAAATTAGAATAATTAAAATATCCAATAAATTCCAAGAATACAATGCCAATTTATTCCAAATAAATAGCAGGATGGACAGTGCTGGATGATAGGCAAAAAGAAGATCGTATTGGGGCTGCTTTGTTCTTCGGTAGTAGTATTCCAATGAGGATAGGCTGGCTTTGGTGATGTTCAAATTGCTGTCAGTTCCACCTCGAATCCCTCAAAAATAATTACACGTTGGAATTAATCACATACATAAAAGTATGTATAAAAAAATAAAATTAAGAGTAAAACAATAGTGTAATTTATAGCTGCATACTCGTAAAGTCAAAAAGTGACATTTGAATCGTTTGCTGGAGAAGATTTTCCAAAACAGCGGATGAGAAAATGATTGTAAAAATCAAATTTGCATCCCGTCCAAGATGTTGATCATCACATTTGAAGGATAATTTCATCCACTGCCACTTTTTAATGATTCCAAGAAGGTAGTCCATGTAGAGAAACATGTAAGTGTACCTAAAATAAAAACAAAAAACAAAAATTATGATGTTTTACACCACCAATTTTGTCGATTTTATTCCAAAATCAGTAAAATCACAATAAATAAGTACCCAAAGAATCCAACAAAGAAAAATATGATTGGATTTGATGCCCAAACGATTTCGGGCAATTTTTTTGAGTCCATTTGCAAAAGACAGATGATCCCAATCAGTGTGTTGAATAGAAGGGACAGTAGTGCCAGTGCTGATAGGAATCCTTTGATGCTTTTTCTCCTGAAAAATAAATAGTCGTAAAAAACTATTAGTATTTTAATAATACAATTTTATTACATCAATAATTGATTAATTAATCAATTAAAAGCTACCTGAAAGATAGAAGCTCCGTGTTGCCCTGCAAAAGTCCATCAACCGGGGTGAAACCAATGAAGTTTCCAACAATTAATAGTGGCCGTAAACAGGTGTACATTCCATGGCTGGATTTTTCTTGCCGTGGAACTTCCGTCGTTGCTTCTGTTGTAACTTCCGTAGATTTAGAAACTGAATTTTGAGTCAAATTATGATTTTGACTTGGATTTACATTTTCGGAATTATTAAAGTCTACATTTTCAATCTTCCAGGCTGGTACTGGTGTTGAAGGCGTTTGGAAATACATAATTAGAATTACTTTAAATTAAAGAATGAAATTTTTAGCTATGATTGTGGTAGCTTTTTCTTTTTTTTTTCGAACTTTTTATTCCAACGAAAATGTGAAAGCTGGGTCCCTGGCTGGTAATTCTTGACTGTGGCAAGTGCAAGTGTGGCATAATTAACGGTTGCAAAATGCAATGGCAAAATGGCATTGGCAGTGACAGCAAAATAATTACACCTAAAATGTTTCTGTCCACCGAACTATTATTGCTTTCACTCAATTTAATGAATATTGACTGCCTAATCGTAAGTTACACAGTCAAGAAGGAAGGAAGGAAGACGGACGTGAGACAGAATAATAAAATAATAACTAAGAAATAATTATTGTAAATAGTAGAATGTGGTACTTTAGTCAAATAGTCTGTCAGTCAACAATTCAGTTCAGAATCCAGACGAAGCCCAATCCAGTCCCTTTTGCAGAACACCAGGCAGGTATACCAGCTGTCAAAATAAAATTATTAACCTTTTCAAAACAGCACTGTATCCAGTTTGTACACCTTTCTGGAAATGATGATTTCTAGTTTTAACCATTTTGAGAATGTTAATTCCTAGATCTACACCTTTATGAAAGTGTCAGTTTCTAGTGTTACACCTTTTTCAAAGTGCTCATTTATAGTTTTAATTTTTTTGCACGTGTAAATTCCTGGTTTTAACCTTTTTCAAAGTGTCAATTTCTAGTTTTACACGTTTTTAAAAGCGTTAATTTATAGTTTTATACCTTTTTGAAAGTGTCAATTTCTAGTTTTAAACCTTTTTGAAAGTGTCAGTTTCTAGTTTTACACCTTTTTGAAAATGCTAATTTATAGTTTTGATCTTTTGAAAACGTAATTCCTAGTTTTACACCTTTTTCAAAGTAAATTTCTAGTTTTAATCCTTTTGTAAGTGTCATTTTCTAGTTTTACACGTTTTTGAAAATATCAATTCCTAGTTTAAGAGCTTTTTAAAAGTGTTAATTTATAGTTTCAACCTTTTTGAAAATGCTGAATTCTAATTTTTGCCCATTTCTTTGAAAATGTTTATTTAAAGTAGAAACACATACTGAGCAACCGCTTGGCTTTCCAGTTTTGAATAGGTTAATTCGACAAACACTGTTTTAAATACATGTACACACGAATTCCTTTACTTTATTTAGACTTTTTAATAATAGCTTAATCATTATTATTACCATAATGGGTATGTTTGTTCCTATTTAATCATCCTCACTGTGTTAAGTACACAATCACAAAAATGTTAATACCTACGTAAATTGTACATAATAACGGAAGCCATGAAAGTAATGGGAATAAATCGTAAAAGTGGGACAGAAAGACAAACTAGGTAGTACAAAATTAATCGGAATCGGCTGTACATACGCTGGTAAGTTTCTTATATGCATAGATAGTAATTCAAAAAAAGTAGATTATCGATTAGATTAGAATAATATTGTTACAAAATAGGAGCTTAAATATTTGTACATTAACTATTTACAATAACTGTAAATACGCGTACGAAAAATTGTTTAAAGTACAAAATCAATCCTTATGGAATACAATGCTATCCATAGGTAGCATTTAAATTGAGATGCGGTTTCAATGTTACAGTCTTTTAACTGAGAAAATGTAGTATTTAATTATAATTCGGGTAATTCCTCCAAGTCACTAGCTTCCGAATCTGCTTTCTCCCTTTTAATGACCTTTGAAAGTCTTCGAGATTTATTTTTGATGGCCTCTGGTGATACGGGCTTGTTGAAGCTGAATTTTAATAACGGCTTAGATTTTTTTCTGATCTTCCCACGACCTTGAATTTGACCTCCATTGACAGTGACTGAAGCTGAAGACAGGGAAGGTCGAGTTCCAGCCTCAGATCCAGTTCCAGAACTTGCTGCTGAATTGATTTTTGATTTGACTTTCACTGCTACAGCTAAAGCTGACCATAAGGCACTATTTGGGTCCGGTTTTTCGTTTTCAATCGAAGAAGTTTCTAGTACAGCAGGCAGGGGCACAAAGGTAAAATTAATTAAAACCATTCAACATTTATTCCTGTAACACACACAAACAGAAACTGAGAACAATAATAATTGTTGGTAACAATAAATAATTGATTAATTCTACTTTTACCTTCATCACAACTTGTCTTGAAATTTTGCTTGCTCTCGCCAGTAAACTGAAAAGACACTCCAGAGGTCACTGGAAAGGCTCCAGAGAATTTAACACTTAGATCATTCACTAATTTATCATTGGCACCAGCCTCCCCAGAACAATCCACTTTTTGGCCCATAAATTGTAGTTCGTCACCTAAGCGCAATAAAAAAACACTTTTTTAAAGTTAAAATCCATTAGCCTATCTACTCGGAACTAGGAAACCACCGCACCGGTGAACGAACTATGTACAAAAAGGTTTTTTCTACGAAGCAATTTTTGTTAAATGGTTAAAACTAGAAATTAAGGCTTTCAAAACTGCAAATGAACGTTTTGAAAAGGGTTAAAACCGCAAATTAGAGTTTCTAAAAACATTCAAATTTCAATACTAGCATCAAACACTTTCAAAAAGGTCAAACCTAGAATTTAACAAAGTCAAATTTTTAAAAAGGTCAAAAAATATAAAATGACATTTTCAAAAGGGTCAAAGCTTGAAATTAACAGCTTCAAAACGATCAAAACTTGAAATTAACAGCTTCAAAACGATCAAAACCTGAAATTAGTAGTTTCAAAACGATCAAAACTTGAAATTAACAGCTTCAAAACGATCAAAACTTGAAATTAACAGCTTCAAAACTTGTAATTAACAGCTTCAAAACGATCAAAACTTGAAATTAACAGTTTCAAAAGGAGTCAAACTTTATAAATTACTGATTCGAAAAGGTTAAATTCAATAACAGTTAAATAGTAATGTATTACAAAACACTTTTTTAGTAAATGAATAGTTGACAGGTCAGAAAAGCAGTAATTATTTCTTACGATGTAGGCTGACCAAATGGTAGAGAATCAACGGCTTATCCGGCAGCTTATTCTGACACAGTTTACAACCGTAATGTGTGTCTCGTTCTGGTTCAACTATTATCTGTTTTTGGTTCGAATCCCCCGTTGCTGGAGAAGTTTTGATTTTGATAGTAGCTTTCGGAATATCCAGATTATTCGGAATCGGAATACCATTGGAATTAGGACAATTCAAACTCAAATTAACCGAAATTTCAGTTGTGGGTGGTATTACGGTCGAGGAAGGATTTTTGGACGATCCTTCTTTTTCTTTACATGACCGCCTCTTGTGATTTCGATAAGTTTTAGGCCCGTCGAAGTGCTGGTCACATTTTTTGCAGCTGATTGTCATTTTTTTCGACGAAGTAATAAAATTAATACTGAGTTGACAGCCTCGATCCCGTCCCGTCCAATTCCAATGCTGCGAGGGCTGAGTGAGAGTTAAATGGGTTTTCTAAAGATCCAAAATATAATCAATAATAATTTATTATTACCTATGACCTAATGATCAATCAAAATCGAAATTCCACATCAGTCTGTCAGTTCATAGTTGTCAATAGCTAAATTAAATAGTCAATCAAAATACTAACCCGACAAACAATCAGAAATAAAACTAACTATGATACGAAACAACACCAACTTACTTCAAAACTTCAAACTTCGAATGTCGAAACGAAGAGAGTAGTTAAGTTAGCAAATTTTTAATTGTTTTTGGAAAGCCAAAAAATGTACAGATGACAGAAAGAAGTACTGAAAGATACATTAAAAGTAAAAAGTAAAGGTGCTTCTTATTTAATTAACGATATAGAACGTCACACGCTAATAATTAATTATAACTTACCAACTGTTAAAGTTAATCATAGTTAAAAATCGGAAAGTGAAAAACCAAAACCAAAACTAAGATCCAGATTAGGATCAGTGCTGCCCAAAATTTTCGCTAGTCTAGTCAAGTCTAGTAACGTCCAAAATCAAAGGCAGCTAGTCTAGTCTAGTCAAGTCACACTGTTTTCGAGGCCTGCATAGTCTAGTCTAGTCTAGTCAACACAAAATCTACCCTAGTCAAGTCTAGTCTAGCCAAACTAGCCAGCTATCCCTTAACATGGGAAGAATCGTGGCTAGTCTAGTCTAGTCTAGTCATTTTTTTCTGCGCCTCTTGCTAGTCTAGGCTAGTCAAGTCACAAGTTTTAATAGAGTCAGCTAGTCTAGTCTAGTCAAGTCATAGTCATCTAGTCAAGGCAGACTAGACTAGGGCAGCACTGATTAAGATTTTTTAAATCAGTTAGGCGGTAATTAAACATCGCGCCAGCTCTAAAAGACAAAAGATGCTTAATTAGCTTAATTATCTCGCCGTGCCTGAATGAATGAAAGATGAACGGATTTTTGATGATTTGATCTCTTTGAAAATGCAATTAGCTATATAACCATTGAGTTAGTTCACGAAATATTTAATTAATTTAATTAATTATTTATCTAATTGAGCATCAGTAACGTAATTAATAACACGATTTAATCAATCTTGCTTCATCCAAAAACTCGAAAAACGGCCAAAGTTTGTGACTGTGACCTATTTGTTCCCTTATAATGTAGAATAGACGCTGCTGCTATGCTGGTTTGAATGCCCCTGAAACAATTAATCTAAATTAATTATTATTATCACTTTGTGGCCTCGGGATCCCTGCCAACTGTCACTCATGGCCAGACCCACGAGTTTTGGCATCCAAGTTGCAATTTTTATAATGCATTTTTGAAAAGGTTGATAGGTACACAATTTTGCAGTTTTAATTCTTGTAATGATACTGATTAATTTTTTAAACGAACTTGTGTTCAATTCGATTTCTTCCTTAGAACATAATATTATGTACCACTAAGAATCTTCTGTAAAAAAAAACTCTGCTAAAAGCCACCGTGTTTATCATCTGTACAGTAGCGGTTTAGATTACCTAATGCCTTGCATTATTCTATTTTTTTTTAGTTTTGTTTCTTTTTGATCTTTTGCCAGCTTGAAAGCTTGATCAATCTCTGCATGAAACCTCACTAGTCAGCTGGAATGTGAATCTAATCTTTAACGACGCAAAACCCCTTTGCATAATTTAAATTACTAAATACTTTTTCACCACAAGGAACAGTAACAAAACTTTTGCGTCGTACGTGAATGTCTAGAGAGAGGCAGACAGCAGTTGATTGGTATTTTTGGTATGTTATGACGATGTAAGTATGTATTCACTTTTTTTAAAAAAGGAAATCGTAAAGAACTAAATACTAAATCTCAGATAAAATACATAACGAGATATGTATGTAGGTAATTACATTCTTGGCAAATTAAAATACAGAATACAGTCACTGAGGCATTGCATATTGCTAAGTTTTTTATTTGTGATTTGTAGGCATTCTGTGCATTTTTTATGCTTTTTATATTTCGATCGCAAAATAATTCACAACAACGCTTTCTTGGTACTTAAAGTTTTAATGGAGCTTTTTTTTACTACTTTTGAAAAGTGTTTAAATACAGCCTTTACAAGTTCTAAAAAGTGTTAAAATGCAGCTCTTCTACTTTTGAAAAGTGTTAAATTAGAGCTTTTACTGTTTTTGAAAAAAGTTAAATTAGAGCTTTTACTACTTTTCAAAAGTGTTCAAACACAGCTTTTGCTACTTTTCAAAAGTGTTCAAACACAGCTTTTGCTAGTTTTCAAAAGTGTTCAAACACAGCTTTTACTACTTTTCAAAAGTGTTCAAACACAGCTTTTGCTACTTTTCAAAAGTGCTAAAGTACAGTTTTTACTACGTTTCAAAAGTGTTAAAATACAATTTTTACTATTTTTGAAAAGTGTTAAAACACAGCTTTTACTAAATGGAAACACATTGATACTGAAACTTTTTACAAACACAGATAAAACGTAGAATGGATTATTGGGACTTGCATCAAAATACCACTAATAAGGAGTTTGGCTTGCGCCACAATGCTCCTTCACCGACGATTTATGTTTATTTCTAAATTACACAGGAAAATCGATCAACCTTCTTGGATACTTTGTCCCTATAAGAGCAGATTAAGACTTCCGATAACTAGTCTGGCTCGTCGTGACTTCGATCGAGGGACACTTGTAGGCGAATTACGGTACCTACCGCAAAAAAAATGTTATAAAATGTTTGTATGTGTGCTATGCGATCGTAAACCGGGTGAAAACTGCTATTTTTACTGCAAAATATGAGGCCATATTTTCATAAGGAAGCTTTAAATAAATTCAGCATTGGTTTTTATGAACTTTCAAAGGTTTAAAGTTCTAATAAAATTACACATTTTTATCACTTCATTGACATTGGCACATGTATTGTAACATTTCATCGACATCTTAAAATAACCTGGGCTTCTCTTTCACAGTCGATCATAAAAACTGTTACGAAAGCCGGGAAAGCTGCAACGAAAACTTTGTTAGACAGCATATATAGTGCAATGCATAATATGTTTTAGATTATTCAGCCCAGTAAATTATTATTGGTTAGGTAGGAGAGGTTGCATTCCAAATTGGTGCTCAAGAAGCAAAATGACGCATCCGTGTGTCAAAAGTGTAACTATGAAAGCAAACAACCAATGCAGAACTGCCAATCCAATAACTGAGGAAATAATGCTATGCAAAAGTGGTTTTTCTACAATAAACTTTTTCAAAAAGGTCAACACTAGTGATTAACACTTAAAAAAGGGTTAAAACAAGAAATTATAGTTTTCAAAAGGGTCAAAACTAGTAAGTTACACTTTTTAAAACGGTCAAAACAAGAAATTAGGGTTTTCAGAAGGTCAAAACTAGTAATTAATACTTTTAAAATAGGTCCAAACAAGAAATTAACACTTTCAAAAGGGTCAAAACTACTAAGTTGCACCTTTTAAAATCGTCAAAACAAGAAATTAGTGCTTTCAAAAGGGTCAAAACTACATAGTAACTAACACTTTTAAAAATGTTTAAAACAAGAAATTAAATAGAGTTTTCAAAAGGACGAAAAACAGTAACACTTTTAAAATGGTCAAAATAAAAAATTACCGTTTTCAAAAAGGTCAAATCGAGTAACTAACACTTTTAAAAATGGTCAAAACAAGAAATTAGCACTTTCAAATAGATGTAAAACTGGATATATTACAGTCTCGAAAAGGTGAAAATTGCGTTTTGCCTTAATTTAAGTAAGTTTTTAGTGTTTTTTTTAGTATGAACACAGCCCATTATTTTTTCTAGAAACATCGTTCTGCTTCTTAAGTCAGGTTAGTCACCCAAGGCTGTTTCGAAAGCTCAAAAATCAATCCGGGATTGACTTTGAAAGCTTGTATATTTGTAGTAGGCAGGCAGTTAAATGGTAAATGTATGTACTTGTGTCCATTAGTGGATATCGTCGGTGAAGAAGCATTATGACGTACGATTCCAGCTCGCGCTTAAAAGCATTTTGTGGCTCAACTACAAGTTCAACGTAAACGTCGCCAGAATGCCCGTTTGCAAGTCGTAATGCAAGTTCCAACAATCTACCTTTTACCAATGTGTGTTTTGCAGAAAAAGGAAATACCACTTTTACACATTTTTTAAAGAGTGTAAACAGCAGTTTGACTACTTTTGAAAAAGTGTAAATAGCAGTTTTACCATTTCGTAAAAGTATAAATTTATCATTTTAACCATTTAGAAAAAGTGTAAATATCACTTTTAGTAGTTTGAAAAAGTGGAAATAGCAGTTTTACGATTTCGAAAAAGTGTAAAAGAATTTTAAACATTTTGAAAAGGTATAAATACCAACATTGTCACCATTTTGAAGCAGTATATAAATAGCATTTTCACAATTTTTAAAAAGTGGACACCTAACACCCTTTCATCATTTTGAAAAAGTGGAAGTAGCCCTTTCATCATTTTGAAAAATTGTAAATAGCCCTTTTACCAGTTTTATAAAACGTAATGGCCCTTTCACCATTTTGAAAGAGTGTAAATAGCCGTTTTACTAATTTTAGAAAGTGTAATATAGCTTTTTTACTAGGTTTAAAAAGTACGTGTAAATAGCCCTTTCACCATTTTGAGAAAGTGGTAATAGCACTTTCACTATTGTGAAAAAGTACAAATCGACCTTTCACCATTGTGGAAAGTGTAAATAGCCTTTTCACCGTCTAAAAAGACAGTGTCAAAGTGGGATTTACACTTTTTGTAACGATGTGTAGTGTTGCCTACTTTGATTGCCAGAACTTACACATCTGCATAGATACACCTAGGTATACGTCAAAGTGACATTGGACGTCCTTCACAATGGTTCTCCACCCACGATATGTGCATGCCTATAGCCATTGTGCATCTGGACGGATGCTTGTCTTGCTCTCTTTGCTTACCTAACAATTTATTTACAACGTAGATTTAAGTACTACAGCCATTGTGACACAGTCCGTTGCATGCAGGTGATTCGGTGTGATTGTGAGTGGAAAGTGATGGGCGGCGAGAGGAAAGTCGGGTCTATTTTTATTTCCTGGATGCTCAACACTGAGGGATGATGATGATGGTAGGTGCAGATGCCAAAGGGAAAGAAAGGCATGGTGCTCTCTGCTCTCTGCTCTGGGAGATGCTGTCTGGATCTGGAAGCGTAGATTTCCTTTCTAATTGGCAAAGCTAAATTTAGTTAATTCCCCACGATAGGCTGCATGCATACCTCTCTGTACTACAACTTTGCATGACTGACCTAGATCTGAGAAACATTGTGTTCAAGAATTGAACCAAAGACTATAGTAGTGCAGTAGTGGAATGGGAATGCTCCTGCTCTTTTTTTTTTATTATAGTGGCAATGCAGTCAGGAACGAAAGGCAGGCCGGTGGCTTGTCGTGTGGCGTGATAGTGACTCTGATTGTGAACTGGGAAATGACGCCAAGTCTGCCAGCTATATTTATTTACAGGGGACCTGAACTTTAGGGGATCTTCAGTTATTATGTTCGTTAGGTTAATAAATCATTTTTCAGTAGAAAAATCCCGTGCTTTTCCTTCCTGTAAAAAAGCTCATATTATAGGTATCAAGATTTCATTGTTTAAAACGCAAAATGATCCACATCCATCATGGTATTGGAAATTATTGCACAATTCATTCGAAACTGGGAAGCCATGGCGGCGTGGGAAGCGAATACTAAACAAAACTGTACAATCTACAAATTACCATTTTC